>OY987225.1:8648619-8777619 GCA_963920705.1 Odiellus spinosus | reverse complement strand
TTTAATTCGGATAATACTTGAAAATAAAATTGTAAAAATACTTACATTTTTTCGGGATTCCTTGACGGCACATTTTCGGTTAGTTTTAAATTTGAATGAGATTTTTAAAGCTCTTTGCAGAGTGGTATGATTTTTTGTATAAAGTCGACCGCTTATATTCGAGTTTTCTAATGAGATACATTTTTTATATATCTTAGGAGATATATAAATTTTTTATACATATATTAAACAGAAAAGCACGTGAATATTAATAATATAAGAAAATTCTTTACCAAATGTTAAATATGCCCCTAGGCGTCTTATGAAGTTATAGTTTTAATATGATCCACACCCTTCTATACTTTTTAAATAAACCCGATCTTGAAACGCTCTTTAAATATTTTAATTATAGTTAGATTACATGGTGAATAGAAAGAAAAACCTTGACACTTTAAAAAAAATTGAATATATTTTTGATTTTTTTATATAGATTTCCATCTGAGACGCAATTACCGCGGAAAAAAATTATAAAAGAAAATGAAATTCCCCAGTGTCCTTCATGCGACATAACTTATGCTGTGTGTCATACAGTAGAGCAAATTATCCATTTCTGCCTTAACCCCACGTGCTATGTGTTTAAAGAAGCCGTATATCTTCAGCGGGAAAATGTTCTATTGACACAAATATCCTTTCCACCCTTAGAATATTTACCGTTAAATGATATTTGTGTCAACTGTAAACAGTTTTGTCCCCCTGAACATAGATATATGAAAGCGTGTGCCGTTTTTGAAAGGGAGGATAATCCCTTTCCTTCTTTCTATTATTTTAATTTGTCCATCCTTCCCATTTCTTTCCTCTCTTATTTTATCCTTCAATTTCCTTAGTAACATTAATTAATCTTTCCTTTTCAGCGCTTATTTTAACTTGATCATCCTTTTAACATCAACCTTTCAACCCTTTCCGAATCCCATATCTAACCTTATATCTCTCTTTGACAAATGTCAAGGGTTAAATTTACTTCCGTGTGCTCTACGTATAACTGTGGGGGTTTAGAATATGTAAAAGACAATCTCAAAATTAAAGTGCCGCGTTTAGGGACGCTTTGTCTCATTGAGATTGAACATAAACGCGAGCAATATGGTGAAAAATTTCAAAATATAATTGAAAAACTTTTGTTTCTTGAAATGTTGAAGAATTCGCGTCTGCCAAATATTATCATTGAAATATCTTTGACAATTAATCTAACTTTTACCGCGTTCCATCGGTTTTGTTCGCGAGACATTGGAAATCGCCTTATATCAAGAAAGTGTAAAAAAGGGAGAATTCACAAATATAATTCCCTAATTAGTTCTACGCCTATGTACTATGTCGCGTATGTTCAACTTTAGTTACGTCTGAAACAGATTATAGCTATACAGTCCGTCGCGAGGTTAGTGGAAAAATCGGGAAAGATCGAATGTGTTCTTTTTCTGGTTACGTATTCGGTAAAAATCTTGAGGGAAAGACACTACCTCTGAAAGAAAAATTCTAGAGGGAGGGGTCAAAGCCAATATTTGGACAGTTTAAATTATTTTTCTCTTAATTAAATATATATTTTTGATTTAAACCGTCGATATATATTCGGCTTCAGCGTAAGTTGTAGCGTGCAAATAATATCATTAGATTGTAGAATAAGATAGCAACACATAACTGTCGGTAACCCTTTAAACATATTTAATCATGGAATTTGAAAGAAAATTATGTTTAAAGACTTATAACAAACGTTTATAATACGTTATTTTTGAATGATTTGGACTGTTTTAATAAGCGTATAAAATGATCGAATATCAACTTTTTTTAGGGTAATTTTCAATTAATTAAGAGTCTCACTAAGCCTAAATTATTTTTTAAGAAACTTTACCATGTAACAATTCTATGAGAAAAGTTAATTGCGCATACCATTGAAATATCCCGAGTACAAATATTTAACAATTTCCAACCCTTTGTATGAAAATTATCGTTACGTTCCAGAAATAACTACGTCAAATATCGAAAAATATTATCTATCCTATATATTATTTACATTTTCATTTTGAAAACCCATAGGTATAAAACTTTGAATATGACGATTTAATAGTATGATAAAACTATAAAACTTCAAAAAAAGGGGTCAAAACCTCACTTTAAAAAGATAATTAACAATACTCGAAAGCTTCAAATGCTTAATGGGGAATAAACGATGTCAACCCTCCCAAAATCGGCGCAGGGTCTCGTACCGAAACCCCGCCCTAAAATAGGGCTCTAGAATTTTTGAAAGAACCTTGGTCATATTCCTAAAACCACAGAGAAGCTTCAGTGACCTTAAATCACATGAGGCATTTTCTATTTATCCTTTGAAGCAAAAACCATTAACTTTCACCCCTATCCCAAAGGAATGTAAGGGGCTACACCGTCTATATGGTATAGAGAGTGATATATTTTGCAAGGGGGCACATATTCGCCAAAAGTAAAGGAGACTTTGCTTAAACATTCCTAAGCCAACAACTAACTTTTCTCGCCCCTCCCCTCCTAACAACAGTACTGGATTTGACGTGCTTGGACGGTCTGAATAAATAGACGATGCGGGAAAGAAGAGATGGAGTAACTAGACGACTAGTTGACGGGAACAGATAGAAAATATCGGACTCTTAAGGCGAGTTCGAGGTAACTTTAAAAATCTACTTCTATTTCACGCGCCGTTCGCAGTGATAAAGTGATATATCAAACCCTAGTAAAAACTTTAACTTAATAAAAAGATAATCTTAAAGTCAAGGAATCTAACTTGTTTCACTCTACAATTCACAATCTGAAAACATGGACGCGAACGAGAAACCAACGAAAAATAACGCCTACACAGACGTGGCAACCTCTGGAGATGAGTCTGCGCGCGATAGACCATTTCGGCTAGATAATATATTTAAAATTGGAGCCAAAGCAATTAAACCCGAAGAATATCTGGAATTCGAGAAAATACGGAAGGACGTCATAGCCAATCTGAACTTATTCAAACATCCGACCAATATTTCGAGGAAAATGGACGAATTTCGAAAAGCTTACGAGAAACAAGATATTACCGTTCGTGCGAAATTTGTGTATTTAACTGATTCGTTCAAATGCGAGTGCTCGCTATGCTTTCCTTTTAAAGTTTATAAGAAACCAAAGGCTTTTCATACTCATTTGCTAAATCGACATATTAGCGCTTTCGCGGATATTAGCTTATCGAAAGATATGGAGAAAACCATCTTGAACGCTCTTTTGTCGAAAAAGCAAAAAATAGAGATAAAGCATCGAGAAAATGAATACGTTCCGTAACTCCGCATTGACGCTCATACAGGAGGACTTACGAGATAGAACAGTAAATAATCTGGAAATCGCGGCGGGAACTAGCGGTCAAACGTTAGAGAACCCTATTGTGCAAAATGACGCTTTTTCGATTAACGCCCCTGTCGAAATTTTACCGATAGATACTACGCGACAAAGTGCGGATTTTTTCATTGCTAACAGTGAATTTAGAAGCTATGCTTAACGAAAGCGAAATTATAGTCGATAAGTCGCTACGAGACGTAGAGTTATGGACGGCAATTAGTAATATTCCGTATCCGCTCAATTCTTCTTCCGATCTTGAAACGCCCATAGAAAATGTAGATAATTTCATTGTGTCTAACGCGTGCGATATGTATTTTCAAGAACTTGATCTTAACAGCGAAGAAATAAATTTCGCTCTTCCAACGTGACAAGTCATGCCAGAGGTAAGGAATTTTACCCAATCAATAACCGAGGCTATGATGGCTGAAACAGCGTCCAGTATTTACAATGAATATGTCGTCGGCGCGACTTCGCAAACGGAATCGACTTTCGATTTCCACGCAAGAATTCAACTGGAAGATTTCGGTGGAACGGCCGACAATCACTTGGTCGCCGAAGGAATCGACGATCTTGAGAGCTTATTTAAAGATATTTCAGATACGAGGGACCATAGCGATACACGCCAACAAGACGAGACCGGTAAAATTCCCGAGAAAAATCTCGTAATCGAAGAAAGGATTGCCGGTCTTCAAACCTCCTTACACAATTTCCCAGCTACCCAAGACCATCGCGATAACCCTCTGGATATTATTGAATTAACACCTATTTCTCAAAATCCTACCAAAGTGTTAAAGAGACTATCGCTGGATTTGACAGTTTCGACTCCCGAAACACCGGTTGAGCCGAAAGAAGCTCCATCGGAGAAAAAATGAGCATCGTCGATGTCCAAGAAGTCCCCGGCGATCTCGTTAACCGATATTAACGAGACTCATAATGCGTCACCACCGACGGAAAGTAACGAGATTGACTCTACCGCTAGAATTGAAGGGAGCAATATCGTAGTCGAAGATGGGATAGACGCCTCTTCTCTACGAACACTTAGAGAAGAGGGGTTAAATCATAGCGTTATCACTAATGATCATCTTGTAGAAAATCCCAAAATAACGCCTTTAATAAAGAGAAATATGAAGGTTCTATTAAAGAGATTATCTACAGGATCGACAAACTCACCCTGCCTAACCCTTAGTTCCGATAACGTTGCTATAATGAAAGGAACCCTTGGCCATTTGAAGCTATTAATCGTTGACGAGATATCCATGGTTTCTTCCGTCATTCTCGCGTACATTCATTTGAGGTTAAACGAATTCTTTGAACTGAACAAACCTTTCGGGGGTAAGGTTTCAGTGCTTGTTTTCAGAGATTTTCTACAATTACCACCAGTCCAAGGTAATCCGGCGTTTGTAAAAGTCACTGGTCGAGAAGCTAGGCTGAGATTCAATAGCTTGGGTGTGAAAAATTCAACTTTCAAATGCTCCAACAATGTCAACAACCTGTCGAACGACTGATTGCTGAAGATAGGCTAGCTGATTGCAATAAAAAAATGTCAAAAAACGTCGTGAAAAGATTGAAAATGCTTGATAAGGAAGCTTCCAAAACAGGAGGTTTGGAAAGTGAATTATTTCTCTGCGTGGGATGTCGAGTCATGGTCAGAAGAAACATCAGTTTCGAAGATGGAATCGTCAACGGCACGATGGGGGTTGTCGAAGAATTTAGAAAAAACAATCTAGGAATAGTCGATGGCATTTATATCAGAATTGACGCAAACTCTAACCTATTAGCGTGAAATTCTTGTTGATGGCCAAAACGTACGTGAAACGTTCCCAATTTCCCATCATCTTGGCTTACGCCATCACGATTCACAAAAGCCAAGGCATGAGTCTAAAATGCGCTATATTAGATTTAGGACCGCATTTGTTTGGAACCGGTATGGCTTACGTCGCTTTATCGAGAGTGACTTCTTTATCTGGTTTGCATCTTTTGCAGTTTGATCCGAGCAAAATTAAAGCTGATCAACGAGCGATTACGGAGTACAACAGATTAAGACAGAAATACAGGCCAGATCTGCCTCTCTTAGAAATTGCGGTGTCAAATCCCGAGAACAAAAATAAAAAGAGGACATTATTTAACTTGTCAGCGACTAATTTCGATCAGGTTGAAATAACTAATGATGGCCAAAAACCAAACAAAAGACTGAAAACTTATCAGAATATCGATGAATTTTCCATTAAGGGTTTAGCCAATAATGATGGCGTAACATGTTACTCAAACAGTGTTCTACAGTTACTGCTACTGGTACCGGAACTGAGAGAATTCGTTAAAGGTTACGGTGGATTGCTCGAAAATAAACCGGTTTTAACTTGCCTTCTGAATTGTATTCACCAAATTGAAAACCCAAATTCGGTTATGAATTCAGTAGCCGGTGTAAATTTGCGAAATGCCGTTGGGCACCCGTTTACATTGTTTCAACAACAAGACGCATCACAATTTCTGATGATACTCTTAAGTAGGTTATTCGTAGAATTAGGAACTGAAGGTAACCTTTTAGAGGAGCTTTTCGGGCTGAAAACGAGAAACGTTACGAAATGTCCAAAATGCCTTGTCGAACGAAATTCAGCTAATATTGTTGAGACTCATCAGTTTTGTGTCCCTCTCCCAGATCAAGAGAAAATTACGTGGTCGGATTTAGAGAGCAGAATGAGAGTGACGTCTTGGCCCTGCGAAATTTGTCAGAATCCAGAAATATTGGAAAGAGACGTACTACTTTCTAGCAGTAAGTACGTTTTTGTGTGGTTCCCTAGGACTATATTTGAAAATGTAATTGAAAAGAAAATGCGTAATAAAATAACCAATTTCGACAATCAAAGGGTCACTCTAAATAAAACGCTCTTTACAACTAAAGGAGTTGCCATTCACAAAGGAAATTCCATAATTCAGGGTCATTATCTTAACTACATTCGCAAAATGAATAAATGGTACGAAATCAATGACGAAAAAATTACGGAAAACAACGTTTTGTAGCTAATATGAATGACGTGTCGCTTGTGCTCTTACAAAAAATTTCTAGCCTCGAATAAAAACATGGAAGTTTATGCGCCAAAATTTAATTTAAAAAAAGGGCTGTAGTAAAAGTGCAGCGATAGCTAAAAACTACAAGATGGTGAATCTCGTTACCCTTCCAGGACATTCAAAGTTTTTAGGACAGTGCAAGAAACCCACTTACTGACAAAGGCTAAGATTAAAAGAATGCAGAGCACAAAGTAAGTGGGGCAAGGCTTTTACTCCCCCCGTCAAATTGGCCTCGCTCTGGAAATTAAGCTCGGATACCGAATAGTCACGCGGCTTGCGAGATTTTTAATAACCCATGGACCAAGTATACTGTAGAGGGACCCACAGCGACGGTGGCAAAATTCCCGGCACTTCGATCTGAGTCCCTCTTGTTTATCCTACCCTGAACTAATCTCACCCCTACGTCTACATACTGCGACCATAACGCCATCTCCTACGCGTCCTACAGCAAACTAAATAATAGCCCAGAATTTTATAACTCAAGCAAATTCCTACGGCGGTTACGATTTTGTCGTGGGTCCCTCTACTGTATAATTTATCCATGGATAACCTATCTCTGTGTTTTTTTTTTTGTCAATTAGAAAGGTTGGTTTACGCCTACGTTATTCATAAGTATTTCTTAGATATAAACTAATGCATCGATCAAAAAAATAAGTACTCGAAACGTTAGATTTTAATGCAATACGTGTCAAAATATTGAATTTATTGTTATTTTGATTTATTTATTCTGGATTTTAATTAACTTGATCGGCTCTGCATTTTTCTACATACACCCTCTCCTTTTTTAAGAGGCGGGAGGAATAGGCCTAGGCCTAGAAAGGCAACTCAGCTGGCCTATTTTTGCCAAAACTTGTTTCTCTTTTTCGAGAATTTTCTAAATTCTACCTCTACATGCCTACTTAATAAATGATTAAGCATAATTAGAGAATGACTAAGCAATAATTTGGATGATTAGGCAATTAAATAATTTAAGGGAAACTAAAGCAAATAAACTTATAATAAATAGAAATAATTCAATTAAACAAAAATTATTAAATAAAATTTAAATTCTTATTAAAATAAAACCTATAAAATACAAACAAAAACGGATTCGACACCCCGATTTAGAGTTGAAGAAGGTAAATTGGAGGAACGATCCACCGATTCCGAACCCGAAACTTACCCTGACGAAGAACGTACTAAACCAATTAATTTCAATATAAATTTAACTTCGGCAATCAAAACTCCTACTTTATTTTACTCTTATACAAATTTATATCCTACTGCCAAAACAACAAGCTCCACACAAACCGACCCAATATTTAGTAAAGCTAAAAGAAAGAAAGGACGCACTTTTAATTTAGAGGGATTAGGGTTAGCATTAAACAACTTGTATTCGGATTGGAACTTTCCCCCTCAAACGGAACCATCGGGAACCATGTCACTACCAACTGGAAGTGTTCCCGTTGTGGGAAATCATCGGCCTAGAATGACAACTCCCGTAACAACAGCCCAAATTCAGTCGACTTCAGTAACAACTCCCAGGACAACAGTTCCAGCGACAACAATTCCGTCAACGCCAATTCTTACTACAACAGCTCCTTCAATAACAGCGTCCTCAACGATAACGACTGTGACTACCACTCCGATCATTACCACTCAGCAGTTGACTCCAATAACAGTCTCAGGACAAACTACAGGACAAATTCCAGCGACGATTCCTCCAACTATGCCATACCCGTGGCCTTATCCCGCCACGATGGGATTAGGATCCCAAATGGGATATGGTTTTCCTCCATGGAATTTTCCCTTTTATCCTCCAGCACCGCCAGGATTTTTCCCTTATGGAAATCCATCCTCGACAACGGTAGGTCAATTCCCTACTCCTCTAGCTACTACCATCCAACCAACGACGCCTACTCCTGTAACTACTTCGGTACAAGTCCCGACTGCCACGACAACCACGGTGACTACAACAATACCTCCAGTCATTTCAGCGCCAGTCTTTTCGAATCCAAGTGGACCAGCTCAAGGAACTCCAACGCAGTTTTCCCAAAGTTCCACCCCTGTTGGAATAAGCATTCCCAATATAAGCGGAACCTTTCCAACACCACAAATTTCGGATCCTCTGACTACAGCGTTATTGACCCAAATTTTGCAGAACACCAGTGTGAGAGAAGGTAAAAGTAAGACACCGCCAGAACATCTTACATTCCATGGTAGAGTAGAAGATAGCGTTTCAGAATTTCTACAGAGTTTCGAGAAATATGCCAAATACAACAAAATTGGAGATGATCGGAAAATAGAGATGATGCCTCTCCTAATGAGATCCCATGCAAAATATTGGTTTAGATCCCTCCCAGATGGACTCACTTTGGATGAATTCAAAGCCAAAATGAGACTACATTACCGAGTCGAAGAAGCGGAATCTCAAGCCAGAGCAGAGCTCATGAATAAAAAGCAAGGAGCGAAAGAGTCCGTTGACGAATTTTTTGGACATTTTGCCCGAATAAACCAAGATCTAAACCCTCCCATTCCTGAGACGGATTTGATAGCAACTCTCAAAAGAAATCTCAGAACGGAGATAAAACAACTTCTAGTCTTTATGATTTTGTACTACATTTTGTACTCGCAAGTGGTACGTATAAAATTATAAGCATCGATCATTATCCATTATATCTAGATTATAAAAGGGACGTACTCTGGCTAGATTTATTCAAAACATTTCCATAAGCAACACTTTAACGAACTATACATATTTCTGAGTTGGCCAAATGTTACGCTTCAACCTCTAACAGGTACGGAGATAGTTAACTTGGGTTGCAGCAATAATAACAGGCTTCTCGATATTAACTTGAGCTGCGGAACTTTCGCTACGTACATAATTGAATTTTTGTTGAATTCAACTCCATAAGCAGTTCTAAAAAGAACTATACTTATTTAGGAGTTTCCCTTCTTTTACTTTTTTTCATTGAACAGGGCTAGGATAGTTTACTTGTGCTTCTGGAACAACAGACTCGATGAACGCAGGACCAGGTTTCCATCAAATAACTTCATAAGCAGTTCTTAAAAGAACTCTACTTATTTCCGATAAATTGAGAATAGTAGTACAAAGTACTAACGTAGAATACGAAGATTTTTTTTGGCTAGATATCTATTCATTTGGGTATTTTCACCTTACAATAAGCTTTACAGGCTTGTTCCATTTTATGAGCTTGAGATTTGGCACAGCAAGCAATTGATTCCAATGAACAGGGCTAGGATAGTTTACTTGTGCTTCTGGAACAACAGACTCGATGAACGCAGGACCAGGTTTCCATCAAATAACTTCATAAGCATGTGGCGGCACAGAAATTTAACCTACCTTAAAAATTAGTCCTACTCCATACACCTTTCATTATATTTAACCTCTTGTTATTCTAGGCCTACACTATTCTAAATTCATAACACGTTCCAAGGCACATCCCGAGCTGTTAAATACATGCTTCAATACAATTTAAATAATTATCTTTCAAATTTAAATAATACTTTTTGTTAACTAATCTAAAAGAAAAAAATTAATCTTGTTGATAACAATCATGTGACCTTAGTTTTTTTCGAGCCTTCCTGTCATTGGCGCATGCGCAGTATTATTCGGGCCATATAAAAGTTAGAGACGCCGGTGTCAGAGGGGAGAGTTTGGATGACCGCGAGAAGTTAAAGTCACTGAAAAATTTAATGTACCATTATTCAAAGTAAAGTGGAATCCAGTTATAATTAAACCTAGTGTAACGTTGTTAGTTTCTTTATCGCCATATATTTTCGATTGAGATGGCATTAAGTACTTTGGTAAGTGGTTTATTTTTATAGTCCCTCTCTTCAGAACTTAGCGTTGTAAGTAAGCCATCGGCATTCCCGGCCAGGTTACGATCTCCCCTGAATCCCTTACATAATTTTTTGCGCCCGAACAGGGTCCGGGATTATTTAATTAGACAACGTGTTCAGTAAAAATTTAAAAATGTAATTTTTCAATCTTTCTCTCTATTAATTATTCTTGTCAAGTCAAGTATTAGTGTCAATCCCATCTCAGACACCCCACTCTCAACTATTATTTCCTATTTAAGACATCTCGATTATTAGATAAATCCTATTTAAGACATCCCAAATTTAACGGGTATACATTGGTTTTCGCCATGGATCGCAAAAGTACGTCATTTTCTCGTGCGCGTCTGGGCTCGCCCGACAGTAGCGAAGAAGAGGAACAAGCGTTCGTTCTCTACATATGCAGGCTTGCAATTACGTTCACCACTCCCCTCGCCTAGCCCTAGAACTAGTTCCGACGTGCAGAGACAATTACAGGACATGTTACGAAAAAATCAAACACGCCTGGAGGAACCGGAAGCCAGGATGGGCGACCAATCAGATCTGAGTGGAATCATAGGAGAAGACGACGACGAACCCATTCTGGGAAGAGATCGGTTTGGAAATCCACGTCACGTTCAACATTCGTTTTGGCAAATACCATCTTCAACGTTAGTAAATACAACTCAATTCCAACCTCCTCTACCCTTAGCTTCGTCACCAATTATATCTAGGGGACAATCTCCACCACCTATTCCACCCAGACATAATATATCTAGTAGTCATAGTATAGTTAGACCAAGGCCTAGGGCAGGAAATTTGCCACAATCCTTACCAACTTATGGGGCAACTTCCAATTCCACCCGGACACCTATTAGGCCTATTCCAGTATCACAAACGCAACCTTTACCTACTAGAACCCTATCACCTACACCACCAGTTCAAATGTTAAGGGAACTTGAATCTAGAAAGATAAAATAAAGCTTATATAGCATCTTATTTACATTAAGAGGAACCTTATTAAGATAGGGTATTTTAATTATAATATTAACTTTATTAATAGTATCAATTATTAGGTATGAAAAATAATTTAAAAAAATTTAATTTTTATTAATAATTCTAGAAATAAATAATATTAAAGGTGAACTGTAAGGGTATAGTTTAAAAATTTTATTAAAGTTTTTTTTTAAAGAAGTACCTTTTGTATCAGGGAATTTTAAAAGTTTTTATATTTATTAAATTTCCCGAAAAAGAATGAGTTATAAATATTAAATATTTGGTTGTTACATAAATTAAATTAAAATATTTATAGTAGTGAGATATTAACGTATTCTTTGTTATCTGGTTTCTTCTATAAATCATTTTAGATGGGTATTTGAAAATTAATTTTTTTAAGTAATTAAGAAATTAGGGATAAACTTAGTTTTTTATTAATATATTTTTTAAAAAATTTTTAAGTTAAGATTTAAAGTAGCTTTTTGTTTAATAACATGATTTAGTACTTTTAAAATAAAATTATTTAAATTATAGTGGTATAAAAAAAAAATTTTATTTTAATAAATAATGAAATTATTAGTAGAATATAAATGTAGAAAAATTATTAATAGAATTTTAGTAATCTCATATTTATAATATTTATAACTTATTTAAGAGGAACTCGGCAAAAAAATTTTTCGACTGTTTATCAAAAACATTTCTTTAAGAGTATATTTAAAGTAACCCCTGCTCCATGATTAAATTATTAATTAAATAGCCGCAGTATTTTGACTGTGCAAAGGTAGCATAATCATTAGGTTTTTAAATGGAATCTTGTATGAAAGGGAAAACGAATAATAGCTGTCTTTTAAATAAATTTTGAAATTAAATTTCTTGTAAAAATTCAAGAATAATATTAGGGGACGATAAGACCCTATAAAGCTTTATTTTAATTATAAACTATTATATAAACTTTATTAGTTAATACTTAAAATTTTACTGGGGCGGTAGCTTAATTATAAAACTAAGTATTTTTAAATTAGTGATCCATTTTAATAATGATAATTTGATTAAGTTACTTTAGGGATAACAGCATAATTCATTTAGGGAGTTCAAATCGAAGAATGAGATTATGACCTCGATGTTGAATTAAAATTTCTTTAATGTGAAGGAGCTCTAAAAGATAGTCTGTTCGACTATTGAATTTTTACATGATTTGAGTTCAAACCGGTGTAAGCCAGGTTGGTTTCTATCTCTAATATTTTTTATATTTATTTAGTACGAAAGGACCAATAAGTAAAAATTTTTTTATTAAATTTATTTAAAAAAAATTTATTAAATTAAATTTTAGTGTAGGTAAGCACATTATCTTTTGATGGTAATAGTAATAAATTCTTTATTAAATTTAATAAAATATTATTATTATTTTGTGTATTATTAGAGAAGTACCTTATAAAAATTAAAGGGTAGCTATGATAAAGCTAATAAAGTTGTTTACTCTTTTCTAAAGTTATTTTATTAAATCATTTTGTCAGATAGATTGAGTTAAATTTAGAATTTAAAAAGGAGTTAGTTAATTACTCAAATGATGAAACTTTTATATAAATTTTAGTATTGTTAATAAATAAAAATTAGTATACATTTTATTATAATAATAAAATTTAATTTAAATACACTTTACTGTTTATTTTTTCAAAGGAAAATTTAAAATGAAAATTCTATAGATTGAAGTGATAACGTGCAAACCCGAGCCTTAATTCTAAGTAGGCCATTCGACATCTTTAAATATTGTCATGAGGCTCTCCCTCTAAATAATATATACGTTATCATGAGTGAATCATAAACGCTCCCTATAAGTTACCAAGGTAATACATTTTGAAGACACCGCGTTTTCCTCCTTTCCCCCCCACCGTCAGGTACACGCGAACCCTAGTGGATGACCCTGTAAATCCTCTCGCTTCTGACGTATATCCGGTTAATCTACGGAAGTTATTACGAACCAATAAAACGTATTTTTCAATAAGCAGATGACTTTTTAGAATCAACACATGTTGTTTAGGGTTTCGCAAAAAAGTATTTCGATGGAAGGTTATTAATTTAACATCGTTAATTATTAAAATGGCAGCATTTTTTAAATTTTTGGAAAAATTGCAATCGAAAGAAGTGCATCTAAACTCGGATACAGGCAGTTATGCAGAAAGAACCAAACTTTATAAAGAAATTAGAGGTAATAAACTGTGCAATAGTCATCTTGAAACCCTAAATCAAATATTCAACTGCCAAACCAAAGAACTAGTCAAAAATCTAAAAGACAGGCCCAATCCATTTACGAAAGAAACTACAAAGCCAAAAAGTTATTTGAAAAAGAATAATGATAATGAACCAGACAATAAAGTGAAAACAAAACCTCCAAAACCTTTAATTCAATTTGGAACTATAGTTGCGTTTAGATTGGCATATATGCGTGAAGCATCCAAACTAAAAGAAAGTTTCTATAAAGTGATAGCAGAAACTCTAATCAAAAATAAATGTGATAAAAAAGATGCAGAGATAATTTTTAATTTCTTCAGCCGTGTGGTTTATGAATTTGGTATTTCTAAACTGAAAGAAGATTTAGTCAGCTATGACTTAGGTTTAGGGATTGATGTAGCGGATGATGTTGTTCCAGAGATGGATCCTTCTATTCAAGAATTTGAAAGCTCTGACTTTGATATTGACCCAAAATTATTGGATGAACTGGAAAAAAATGATGTAAGCGAACGTAGTCCGGAAGACATTGAACAGCAGGTTATTCAATTTGAGCATTTTTTTTCATTGAATGGGGATCTAATGGCGACGGAACCAGTTTCTACACTCTACAAACTGGGTGGTGGTACAATTGGACAAATAAAAAACGTTACAAAATTATTAAAAGAAAAATTTAGCTATTCATTAAGTCAAAAAATTCGAGAACGGAATATTTACGGAATGGTTAAGAAAGTTTGCCAATCTAAAGAAGAAAAAGAAGCAAATTTACCAATTTGTTTAAAGATTCGTGACTATGGAAGAAAAGGGGGTATGATGATTCCAAAAAAAGAATTTCTACCATTTATTCGGCTCGTAATAAACCTTACAAGAAAATTTGCTTCAGCCGAAGGTTTAGAGATGAACCGAGAAAATATGATAAAGGTATAGAGTTTGTAATAATTGAATATTGTTTTGTACTAAAGTTTGTTTAATATAAATCCAGGTTTGCAAAGAAGAAATAAACAAACACTTGGGTACATTTTGGGCATTATTTTGTCGGGGCCTGCCCTTGGATTGCCCACCAACTAGCCCAGGAGTGAAAGATTTCTTCCAAATTTGGTTAAGAAAATTAGTAAATTCAAGAATTCAAGAATTTTTTGAGGGTTTCAAAGATAAAGTTGCCAGAGAAAGTTTAAACCTGGGTAAAGGCGGCCAAAATTTGAGGGATAAACTTTACGCTGCCGTTACGAGAAATAAGAAATTGTCAAAAAAAGTTAAAAATCTTTCGAAACCTGGAAATAAAAAAGCTACAACTGAAGATGAAGATCTTGAAATAAAGGAAGTTAGCGTACCAATTCCACCTAAAAAGAGAAACCTCAAAAGATCTTATTCTACCGCTACTAAGAAAAATAATCTCTCTCTCGAAGAACTTGCTGTACCATCAACAAGTATTTCCAAGAATGATCAGCGTAAATTGGTGCATAAAGTGAAAAGATCAAAACTTTCTAAAACTGTATTAACTAAAGCTACAAATGTGATAGCAGGAACTTTAAATGTGATACCCGAAGCAACTCGCGTGATACCAGAAGCTACAAATGTGATACATAAAGTACCTGAAGACGTAGGATCTCACACTCCAAAAAAGGGTGTAAGACAACCCGAGAGATTACGAAAGAAATTAAACATAATGAAAAAAAAACTTTTTGAATCTTCAACTAACCAGCCTGAAACTGAAGACAAACTACACGAACCCAAGTCCGAAACCATGGTAAAAGAAATTAAAACTTCGCTAACTGAAGTCGGTGAAGATGCGACAGTTCAACCTGATATTCTACTTGATGATACTGTACCTGACGTAGGAACCACTGGTGTTAAACTTGTACCCGAAGTGGCAACTGTCTTATCTGATGAAAAAGCTCAACCTAAAAAGATAACCATGATAACGGAAGCCATGACTCCCAACATTGCAACCAACGTTTCCTGTTTTACCAAGCCAAAATCTATTAACACTTTAGTAAGTGTTAGCATTGGAGTTAGGAAAAGTGGTAGAAAGTGCCAAAGAAAGGTATTCAAAGATTTTGACTGCAGTTAACAGTAAAACTAGTTTTAAATTTCTGATTGTGATAGGTTTTGAAATAAAAAAACAGTTCCTTTTTATAAATATATTTTTTATTAATATTTATTTTGCAACTTATGTTTTGGGCATCGACAAATTTAGTAAAACCAACGCGTCAAAATCTAAAAAAAGCTCTAAAATTTAAAATTAATAGCAAAGCATCATCAGATATTTATATAGTTAATTAAAGGGATAACAAAGACGAGTAACATGCTATTTTTTGTCAATTACAAATTTACAATTATTAAAAAAATTATTATAATATTTGTTTTGAAATTGAACGCTCAAAAAGTAACATTTTGGATATATAGGTGGGTGTCTCTCATGTCCTTGTTACTCGCATTATGGCCATGGATATTGCCTTTGCATAATACAGCTTTGACACCGGCTTCGTAATAAATACCTGAGGTTTTGCTTCCTGCAGCGTATTTAACTTGTGAAAAAAAACTTTCAATCGAACTTCCATTTACTCGTGGTGGAGAGATGAAGTTCTCGGGGTACTGAGATAAGAAATCTTCACATAAATTAAACATTCCAAAAACGCAAATTCTTAGTAAGTCCCAGGTTTGCCAACTTAAAAATTCTGTTTGAAGTGGGGAAGTCAATTTTACATCGGGGTCTTCCATCACCTCTTTAACCCAATCAGAAAAATATGCAAATCCTAATTTCATAGAGTCTATACTGCTTTGATCTTGAATGGTTATCTTTTCTTTCGCTAACAATCCCCTTTCAAATAAACGATTGCAGGCTCTTAAATAGTCGTATGTTAATTGAGTGCTTTTCCTAGATTCTTCTTTTCCCATGTTCCCTACTGCAAATTCGTATAATTCAGATAAAACTGGTTCTTGCTGCATGATCTTGCTGGGGGTGACGTTTAAACGTGTCCAAGAATCTCTTATAATGTAACTGGTAAGGAGTTTTGGGACGAATCTGGTTTCTTTCCTCTCGAATCTAGCTTCTTCCCTACGCTTTAAAGCCTGTATGTCACGCCATCCAAAGTCTATACCACCTCTGGAAAATTGTTTTGGTCCATTGGGTTTGGATGAAAACAGAGCTTGGACCATGCTTTTGAGCTGATGCGATGGGCATATAATCCAGTGAATCAATTTTCCCTCTATAAATGGATTTTGGAAACTGGGATTGAACTTTAAGTTATCTTTGTCAGTTGGTATCGGGCCCTTTAGTCCAAGAGTTCCTTTGATCAAGGCTAAATTCTCACTAGCACCATCGCATACTAATCCCATAGTACAAAATCCATAGGTATTAAACACTTCCAGAGTTTTGAAAAGCGCATCAGCAACAAAATGTTGGTGAAATGATGATGATGACGTGAAATATGGACCTATAAGATGGTAGTCAGAAGTGAGGTCTCTCCAGATAAACTGCAATATATACTGAGTAGCTGATGGTGCTTTGGAATGCTTGGGCTCAAAAATGTCATTTAAGTCATTGAAAGACTCTCTTGGCATGGCAAAACCTTTGAACTCGTTTGATTTTGAATTCCAAATAACTTTATCAATAACTTTAACTTCGTCAAAAATTGTTACTCCTTGACCTTGTGGTTTACTTTCACCTTTTTTGAGCTTTTCCACCTGAAAAGCTATGTACTTTTCCCCCTCCTCTGCTAAATATTCTTGGTTTATACCTGGTTTTAAAGAAAACTTTCTGGACTTCGTTTTCAAAGTTCCTTCACATGGTAGATTAAGTATTTTAAAACTTCTCAGTGCCTTAAAAGCTGCAGGACTTCGACAATAGATAGCTAAAGCAATCCTGAGAGTAATGGCACTCCAGCGGTTTGTCTTCTTGCCTGTTTCGCAACTTTCTTGGTCTTTTAAAAAGTCTTCTTTATCCTTTTTTTGTTTAAGTTTGGAGTCCTTTTCCCACGCTCTCTTAAGTAACTCCTTTCTTTTTCTCAATAATTTGGGGTCGTTTAGAACTGTATTTAATTCATCAGCGCAATTATTATTAATAAAGTCTGTAATCACTTCCATTTCATCAGATTGTTCTCCGTCAAGATCAACTTCTTTACGTTTCAATTTAGCTTCTAGTTTGGCCAACTTTTTGTTTAATATAATTTTCGCCTTCCTGAGTCTAGTTAATCGTAACTTCTTACTCAAGGGGGTCAAATTTACAATACTAAAGTTGCTATTGATACTTTGACGTTTGTATTTTCTTGTAGGAGTTTCGTCTAATCTTCGTTTCCTAGCTTTGGTTAAGCAGTTTGTCGCATATTTACAGTTTATACATTGCCTGATACCAAGTTTCGTCGCTTTCGTGGCATTATAGTAAACTTCACACTTCTTGGACTGGTATCGGGTAGTTGGAAAGTCGTGACGTATCATTGTAGCATGCATTTCCCCATCCTTAATTAAATCTAAATTAATTCCAGGGCAAAATATGTTTTGACTCGAAGGTAATAAATAGTTCATAAGGCTTTTAAATTTCTCTACGTCCAGTTGACCCTCCAAATCTATCAAGTTATGATTTTCAGCTTTTCTAAAGAGAACCAATAACGTACAATCTCCGTCTTTTCTGATTGTTAAGGTAACAGGATCGAGTACGGCGCCAAGACTTCCTTTTGACCCAAGTTTTGAGATTATTATGAATTCTCTCCCCAAATAATCTGACACAGCCTGTAACGTTAAGATCAGTTTAAAAAATAAATTAGAGAGAAAAAAAACAAAAAATAATTACTTCAATGCGAAGTTGGGTGTAATAACTTTCACCTTCCAGGAAAACTTGCCAAACATGATTAAGCAAAGGACTATTGCCTTCATACACTGGTGTACCTACGTAGTTTATTTGTATAGATTTATTTTCTGTTTTCGGTTTGCTTTCTACAGGCAAAATAATCGCGGTATGATTATCTCGTAAACAGCACTGAGTTTCTGACGTTTTCAAAGTCTTAATAATTGGTAATGGCAGCGGTGGTGATGGTTCTTTAAAAACCGGTAAAAGGCAACACTGTGTTGAAACTGAAATAGTTGATTTACCAATCAATTTTTCCTTTGTTTTAAATAACGAATTTAATGCAGAAATATTTTCAAGGCTTTGAGTCCAATGGTATTGAGTACACTTTTCAGCGGTCTTCTTTTTAATAATGGAGGTGTTGGGCACCGAAATTGATCTTAACGAGTCATTAAAATTAGTTTCAACAGTTTTTCTACGCAAAATAGATACCAACGCCATGATTTATATTAAACAAACGATCTGACCAACCGCGAGTACTTCGACCTCTTCTAACCCTAAATCTTTAAGCAAGCAGACGATCAAAAAATATTCTTCTCCACGAGACGGCGACTCTTTAGTCCCGCTTGACACCCTCCCCCTCTCTCCTCCCGATCTTGGAAGAAAATGCCGGATACATTAGTTCTATTAGGCGTCGGTAACTTATAGGGAGCGTTTATGATTCACTCATGACGTTATCCATATTAATACTAATTTTTAATTACACATTATAACTATTTTTACCCTATTTTCTCTAATAAAAGTTAATTAAAATTTTAAAAATTTTAAGAGTGAGGAATATTAATTATTTATATTGAGTTTTTAGAATTAGGATACATATCATTGTAATGATAAAATTTAATTTAAATAAATTCTCTCATCTATTTTTTAATTAAATTTTTATTATTAAATTGAACAAATAACCTAATTATATATTAATTAAAATTTTATTATAATGTGATTAAAAGTATAATTAAAACTTATTGTAAATAATTTAAAGATTATCTTAATTGTTAATAGATATGTTATCCATATAATTACTAATTTTTAATTACACATTATTACTTTCCTCCCCCCATCTTTCATTATCCAAAATTTTAAAAAATTTTTAAATAAAATTTTGGATAATGAAATAAGTTTATTCTATGAAATAATGAACAGTTTAAATTAAGCTTGAAGTTTTATTATTATTTTAAGGTTTTATCTAATTAATAAAATATTTTTGATAGAAGGTTTTAAATTTATTTTATTAAAAAAATTATAATTAAATTGAAGAATAATAGTTAATAGGACTAAACGCGCCTGCCCCGCGGGGCAGGTGTAAAAGTATAAATATTAATGTGGCAGATAAAGTGCTTTGAATTTAAGCTTCAATGATAGAAAATTTTTTCTCTTTAATAATTTCTTTATTAATAAGTTATATTTTTTTATTAGTTTGTGTTTTAGTTTCAGTAGCTTTTTATACTTTATTAGAACGAAAGATTTTAGGTTATATCCAGATTCGAAAAGGACCTAATAGGGTAGGATTTTTTGGGTTATTACAACCTTTTGCGGATGGTTTAAAATTAATAGTTAAAGAGCAAATTTGGCCCTTATTTAGTAATAAGATTTTATTTTATTTAAGCCCCGTTTTAGGTTTATTTTTATCATTTATTTATTTAAGAATTTTTTTGTTTTTAAATGAAAGCTTTAATTTAGAATTTGGGTTAGTTCTATTTTTAGTAATTTCTAGTTTAGGGGTTTACCCTTTATTAGGTTGTGGGTGGAGAAGAAATTCTGCTTATGGTATATTAGGTTGTTATCGAGCTGTTGCTCAAACAATTTCTTATGAAGTTAGATTGGCTTTGATTATTTTATCCTTAGTTTTATTAGTAGGTAATTATAATATTTTTTATTTAGAGAAATTTGGAGGTTTAAAAATTTTTCTTTTTTCTTTAGTTTTTTTTGTTTGGTTAATTTCTTGTTTAGCTGAAACTAATCGTAGCCCCTTTGATTTTGCTGAAGGTGAATCTGAATTGGTATCTGGTTTTAATATTGAGTATGGGGGGGGTGGTTTTGCTTTAATTTTTATTGCTGAGTATTTTAATATTATTTTTATATGTATTTTTTCTATCTATTTATTTATTTTTATTAATTTTTTCTTTTCTTTTTTAGTAGCTTTATTGATAATATTTTTTTTGTGGGTTCGAGAAGCATTCCCTCGTTTTCGTTATGATAAATTAATAATATTAGCCTGAAAAAGTTTTCTTCCTTTAGTATTAGGTTATTTTTTATTTATGTTAGGATTTGTATTTATATTATGGTTCAAAATTTGAAAATCATTAGGAACTCCTTTTATATGCTTTCAAAACAAATGCTTAATTATAGCTAAATGATTTATAATATTTTATTTTAGGGTTTTGTCTTGTAGTAATATTAAAAGGGGATTTATAATAAAAAATCTAAAATAAGCCACTGTTAATATTTGTCCTAAAATTAAGTAGGGGCTTTCTACAGGGGAGGCTCCAATTCATGTTAATAAAATAATTAAATTTACTCAAATTCAAAATAATATTTGGTTTATAGGATAAAATTGCATTCTTTGGAAATTTCTTTTAGAAATTGGTAAAATAACTAGTAAGGCGATTGAGGCAATTAGTGCAATTACCCCTCCTAACTTATTAGGGATAGAACGTAGAATAGCATATGCGAATAAAAAGTATCATTCTGGTTGGATATGAAGTGGGGTAACTAATCTATTTGCTTTATTAAAATTTTCTGGGTCTCCTAATATATTCGGGTAGATTATAATAATTATTAAAAAACAGTTAGTGTAATTATATAACCTAGAATATCTTTAATAGTAAAATAAGGGTGGAAAGGAATTTTATCAATTTCACTTTTTAAACCTAATGGATTATTTGAGCCTTTTTGGTGTAAAAAAACAATATGGATAAAAATTATTGCTGTTAGAATAAAAGGTAATAAAAAATGTAGGGTAAAGAATCGTGTTAAGGTAGGGTCATCTACTGAGAAACCCCCCCAAAGCCAAGATACTGGATTTGTTCCAATATATGGAATGGCTGAAAATAAATTTGTAATAACAGTAGCCCCTCAAAATGATATTTGGCCCCAGGGTAAAACGTAACCTAAAAATGCTGTCGCTATAAGGATAAATAAAATTAGAACCCCTGTTAATCAAACAGTTACAGATTTGTAAGATCCATAATATACCCCTCGTCCGATGTGTAAATAAATGCAAATAAAAAATAGACTAGCACCATTAGCATGGGCAAATCGGAATATTCAACCTAAGTTTACATCTCGTATAATATGTGATAAAGAATTAAAAGCTAGATTAATATCTGCTGTGTAATGTATAGCTAAGAAAATTCCTGTAATAATTTGGATTATTAAGCATAAAATAAGTAAAGAACCAAAATTTCATCAATATGAAATATTAGATGGGGCTGGTAAATCAATTAAAGATGAGTTAATAATTTTAATAATAGGATGAGTTTTTCGTAAAGGTATTTTCATTAGAAGTTTGACCGTAAAGGACCACTAGAAATTTTTGTAATGGTTACTACTGCAACAAGTGTTATAAAAAGGTAGGTAGCTGCTACGATAATTAATATAATATTATTTATTAATAAATTAACTTCAATAGATTTATTAATTTGATAAGGTAGTTTGAAGTTAAATATAAGTATCATTATTGTTATTAAAATTCTTATAAAAATAACTTGTATAATTTTTTTTGTAAAGATAGGTTCGTTAGGGGCTAATGAAGCTATATAAATAAATAGAATAATTAATCCTCCTAATATTACTAATATAATTATATAACTAAATAGTGAAATTTTTGTAAAAACAAAAGTGTTAAAAGCTAATATTGTAGTGCAGATAATTAATCTAGTAATAATTACTATAGGATGTGTAGTATAAGCTCTTAATCTTAATAAGGTATTAATAGTTAGTAGTCTAATTTAAATAAGAGATAGTTAAAAAATAATATTAATTTTGGAGATTAAAGTAACTTTATATATAGTTCTCTTAATTTAAGTTTTAAGAAAATTTCATATTTAGTTTACAAAACTAATGTTTTTTTTTAAACTATTAAAACTTAATGATAATTTTAAATTTTTATATTTTTTCTTTATTTATTGGAGGTTTAATTTGTATTATTGTGAGTCGCAACCATTTATTAGTAATAATTTTAAGATTAGAATTTTTAATGCTTTCAATTTATTTTTCTTTATCTATTAGAATAGGGGGGGGGTTTAAATAATTGTTTATTAATAATATTATATTTATTTGTAGTTGTATGCGAGGGGAGACTAGGATTAGGTTTATTAGTTTCTTTAGTTAAAGGTTATGGGGCTGATTTATTTAGTTTGTTAAATTTATTACGATGTTAGCTTTTTTGTTATATAATTTTTCTTTGATTCTTCTTACTCCTTTCTTGAATTTTTTAAATTTATTAGCTTTATTAAGATTTTCTTTACTTTTATGGAGTTTTTATTTTCCTTTGGAAGGTACTATTTCTCATATTTCTTTAACTTTTAGTTGTGACTCTTTAGGCTATCTTTTAGTTTACTTAACATTATGAATTATTTACTTAGGTTTATTAGCTAGATGAAATTTAAATAAGGAGGGTTACAATTTTATTATATTTACTTTTTTGTGTTATTTTTTAATATTAATATTATTACTAACTTTTTTAACTTATAATACTATATTATTTTATTTTTCTTTTGAGGCTTCTTTAATCCCTCTTCTTATAATAATTGTTGGTTATGGGTATCAACCAGAAAAATTACGAGCAGGATTATATATACTTTTTTATACTATATTTGGTTCTCTTCCTCTTTTAGTAGGTTTATTAATAATTAATAATGATAGAGGCTCATTAATTTTTTTTTTACTTTTATCTATTTTCATATGAATTTTCTGGTTATTTATTTTTTTTTATTAATTTAGCTTTTTTAATTAAGCTTCCTGGTTATTTAGTTCATTTGTGGTTACCAAAAGCTCATGTAGAAGCTCCGGTTTTTGGATCTATAATTTTAGCAGGTGTAATATTAAAAATAGGGGGGTATGGGATAATTCGTTTAATCTCTTTATTTTTAGGTTTTTTAATTTTGTATGGAGATTTAATTTTATCTTTTTTTCTGGGGGGAAGTTTATTAATAAGAGTAGTATGTTTATCACAGAGTGATTTAAAAGGACTAGTTGCTTATTCTTCTGTAGGGCATATAAGTATATTTTTGGGTGGTTTATTTAGTTTAACAATTTATGGTTATATAGGTTCTTTATTAATTATAATAGCTCATGGTTTTACATCATCAGGATTATTCAGAATTGTAAACATAGTTTATGAGCGTATACATACGCGAAGTTTATTAATAATTCGAGGGTTAATATTAGTTTTACCTAGTCTTTCTTTTTTATGATTTATTTTTAGTATTAGAAATATAGCGGCACCTCCTTTTTTAAATTTACTGGGGGAACTATTTCTATCATTTGGTATGGTGGGAGTAAGTTTATGATATATAGTTCCTTTAGGATTTATATTTTTTTATCTGCGGGTTATTCTTTGTATATATACTCAATTAGTCAGCATGGTAAATTTTGACTTTTTTCTAGTTTTCCTTCTTTAGATTTAAAAGAGTATATTATTTTATGAGGACATGTTTATCCTCTTTTAATCCTTATATTAAATGTTAATTTAATGTTTTAAAAATTAGGGTAGTTTAAAATAAATTTTAGTTTGTGGAATTAAAGTTGTAGTATGTTCTACCCCTAATAATGTCAATTTTTTTGATACTTGCAAGTTTTCTAATATTTTTTTTTTTTTTTTTGGCTTTGTATTTATTATTATTAAATAAAGTTTATTTGTACGAATATGAAATTTTTACTAGTGTAAGAAGTGGAGGTTTTCTTTTATTATTAGATTGATTGGGAGTAGCTTTTTTTTCTGTGGTATTATTAATTTCTTGTTTAGTTTTTATTTATAGTAATTCTTATATAAGAGGGGACATAAATAGGGTTCGTTTTGCTAGCCTAGTTTTGTTGTTTATTTTATCCATAGGGCTATTAGTTTTAAGTCCTAATTTAATAAGTTTATTATTAGGGTGAGATGGTTTAGGTTTAATTTCTTATGCTTTAGTTATTTATTATCAAAATATTCGTTCTTTTAATGCAGGAATATTAACTGTATTAAGAAATCGTTTAGGGGACGTAGGTATTTTATTAGGTATTGTTGCTTTAGTTAATTTAGGTTCATGAAATTTTATTTTTTTAGAAAAGTTAAATTTTAGTTATTTGTTCATTTGATTATTATTTTGTATTTTTTTTTTGCTGCTATAACTAAAAGAGCTCAAATTCCTTTTTCAGCTTGACTGCCTGCAGCTATGGCCGCTCCTACACCTGTATCTTCGTTAGTTCATTCTTCTACCTTAGTAACTGCAGGTGTTTTTTTATTAATTCGTTTTCATGATATATTTATTTTTTTTTTTTTTTCACAAGGTTTATTAATTATTTCTTTGTTAACTTTATTGTTATCAGGGGTTGGAGCTTGCTTAGAAATAGATTTTAAAAAAGTTATTGCGCTTTCAACTTTGAGCCAATTAGCTCTTATGATATTTAGTTTATCTATTGGTTTGTGAGAAGTAGCTTATTTTCATATATTAACTCATGCTATTTTTAAGGCTCTTTTGTTTTTATGTGCTGGCTCGTTAATTCACTCAATAGGGGGTTTGCAGGATATTCGTATTTTAGGTGGTGTTTTAAATTTTTCCCCTATATTAGGTTATGGTATATTATTAAGCTTTTTAAGTTTAGTGGGATTTCCTTTTACTTGTGGTTTTTATTCTAAGGACTTGGTTATTGAAATTTTTTTAATAATGGATAAAAATTTTTTTATTTTTTATTATTTTTTATTGCTGTATTTTGTACCGTTATTTATAGTTTTCGTTTAGTTTATAATCTTCTAATAATAAGTTTTAATGGGGTAAGTTATTTTAATTATTGTGAGGATCCTTATATAAATTTTTCTATTATTATATTAGCAATATGTGGAGTTTTTTTGGGGGGTTTTATAAATTAGTTATTATTTGATTATGCTCAATTAATTATTTTACCTAGCATTTTTAGGATAATTATAATTATAGGATTATGTTTGATTTTTTGATTATTATTAGAGACTTTAGTTTTTTAAAAAATTTTAATTTAAATTTTTTATATTTATATTTTCTTAGAATATGATATTTAAGTTATATTAACTCATTTAGTTTTTGTAATAGTTATAAGGGGTAGGTTTTAAAATGTACGAAGGGGATATAGGTTGGGGAGAAATTTTAGGTGGTGAGGGTATATCTAAGTTTTTATATAATTTGAAATTTTTTCAAAAAATGCAGTATAATTTATTGACTTTTCAAATGCTTTTAATTTTATTTTTATTTATATTAATTTTAATTTTTTAATTTATATAGTTAAAATATAATATGATTTTGAAGCAATCAAGGTAGAAAAATTCTTATAAATATTTCTAACAAAGCTATGTATTTTAATCTTGAAAAGATTAGGTGTTTCATTACACTATAGAAAAAGAAACTATGTTAGAATATTTAACATTTATTAAAGTTAGCAGCTTTAAATTTTTAGTTTCTTTAATAAGGATATTTTAATCCAATTTTCTTATTAACATTAAGATACCTCTAATTTGGTTTTTATTAAAATAAGAAATTTATTTTTCAAATTTTCAGGTCGAAACTGAATGTGAATTATTCACTTTTATTAAAATTATTAAGGCTAGGTAGGTTACAATTTCTAAGTGCAAATTAGATTTTATTAATATTTAAATACTAACCTATATCCAGTTAAGTCTTCCTTCATTTCATTCATGGAGTAAACCTATAAAAATGATTATAATAAGAGTAGAGATAGAAATTCTTAATTTTCATGAATTTATTATAAATAATGGGGAAGGTATAATAAGGATAATTTCTACATCAAAAATAATAAAAATTAAAGCAATTAAGAAAAATTGTAAAGAGAATGGAATGCGTGTTTTTTGTGAAGGATTAAAGCCACATTCAAATGGTGAATTTTTCTCACTTGTTATATAGTGTATTTTTGCTAAATTAGAAGATAGAATTATTACAATTAATCTAAGGATAAAAGAAAAGGAAAGGTACGTTATAATTATTATTTATTTTATTAAAAACTTTTTAGTTGGAAGCTAAATGTACTTTTATTTATACTAAATAAATTATCCCCCTCACCAGTAAATTAATGAGTTTAGTAGTAACCATACTACATCAACGAAATGTCAGTATCATGCTGCGGCTTCAAATCCAAAGTGGTGGGTTCTAGAAAAGTGTATTTTATTTAGCCGGATTAGTGTAATTATTAAAAATGTAGTTCCTACAATTACATGTAATCCATGAAATCCTGTTGCAACAAAAAAAGTTGCTCCATAAATTGAATCAGCAATAGAGAAGGGTGCTTCAATATATTCTCATGCTTGAAGTAATGTAAAATAGCCTCCTAAAATGATTGTTATTATTAATGTTTTTTTAGCTTGTGTTAGGTTTCTATTTAAAATTCTATGATGGGCTCAGGTAATTGAAATTCCTGAAGAAATTAAAATTGTTGTATTTAGTAAAGGAATTTGTATGGGATTAAAAGGTTCAATTCCTTTAGGGGGTCATATTATCCCAATTTCAATATTAGGGGATAGTCTTCTATGTAAAAATGCTCAAAAAAATGAAATAAAGAAAAATACTTCTGAAACGATGAATAAAATTATACCTCATTTTAGTCCTATCATTACTTTTTGTGTATGATGCCCTTGTAATGTAGCTTCTCGAGAGATATCTCGTCATCATTGGTATCTTGTAATAATTAAAATTGTAAGCCCAATTATTCTTAAAAATGGGGATTTAATATGAATTCATCTAGTTGTTCCTGATGTTAAAAATAAGGCTCCTAAAGCTGCTGTTAATGGTCATGGTCTTTGGTCTACAATATGAAATGGGTGAAAATTTTTCATTAATGAATTTCTGTTGTATATAGAGAAATTAGAATAATAAATACGTACCCTTGAATAATAGCTACAGCTAATTCTAATACTAATAGTAATATTTGAGTATTAATAATAATTAGATTATTTTTTATATTATAAATTGTACCTTGGTTTCCTAATAATGTTAGTAATAAATGTCCTGCAATTATATTAGCTGATAGGCGAATAGAAAGAGTGACTGGTCGAATAATATTTCTAATTGATTCAATTAAGATTATAAATATTATTAATATAGGGGGAGTCCCTGATGGTAATAAGTGTGCAAATATTTTATTTGTATTATTAAGTCAACCAAAAATTATTAATCTTAATCATAGAGGCAGGGCTAATGTTAAAGTGATAGCTATATGACTTGTTGCTGTAAAAATATAAGGTATTAATCCTATTAAATTATTAATAGCTAAAAACCAAAATGTTATAATAATAAAAGAAGTTACCCCTATAGTAAATGTTCAATTAAGTAAGTTTTTAAACTCTTTATGAAGAGTTTTTATAATAAGTATATTGTTTCACTTCGAGTTTTTTAAATTCAAAAGTTTAAAGGGATATATATAGTGGGGATTATCAATCTTAATCAATTTGAAGATATAAGGGAGGACGATGAAGGATCAAAAGTTGAGAATAGGTTTGTTATCATTTTCAGTCTATTACTTTAATTTTATGTTTTGTAGTTTCTTTTTCTATTTTTTTGAAGGTTAGGATAAATTGTATGAAAATTATATTTATTGAAATTATTAGAAATGGAAAAAGTGAAAGTAATCATCAATTTATAGGATATATTTGTGGTATTAAGAAAAGCCTAGGAGGCAATTATATTTTGACATAATAAAGTTATAAATTTTAACTATTTTCTATTTTATTAAGGGATATATTTTTCCATAAAATGGTTTAAGAGACCATAGCTTATATTTCAGCCACTTAATATAATAAGTTTATTCTATTTTATTAATTCAATTAATAAAATTTTTTGTAGGGATTCTTTCAATTACAATAGGTATAAAGCTATGGTTAGCTCCACAGATTTCTGAACATTGTCCAAAAAATAAACCAACTCGAGATGCAATTATTGGTACTTGATTAATTCGCCCAGCTTTAATTCCTAATGAGGGTATTGCTTAAGAGTGAATTACATCTGCAGCTGAAATTAATATCCGGATATTAATATTAGAAGGAATGATAGTGCGATTATCTACATCTAATAAACGAAAAGAATTTATTTCTAATTCTTCTGTAGGTACTATATATGAGTCAAATGAAATTTGTTTAAAATCTGAATATTCATAAGATCAGTATCATTGATGCCCAATTGTTTTAATAGTGAGTCTAGGGGTAGATGTTTCATCCATTATATAAAGGATTTGAAGAGAGGGGAATGCAATAAAAATTAATATAAAAGCAGGAATGATAGTTCAAAAAGTTTCAATTTCTTGACCTTCTAATAAGAACCGATTGAAGTATTTATTAAATAAAGTATTAGTTATTATATAGGCTACTAAAATAGTAATTAAAGTGAGAATAACTATTGTATGATCATGGAAAAATACTATTTGTTCTATGATAGGTGAAGCTGCGTCTGGAAAAATAATTTTATTTCAAGTTGCCATTTAATTATTAGTAAGACTTAATTGGGTATAGGTATGATCTTCTGGTGGAAGTGGATGATTTCATTCAATTGAGGATGGTATATGAGATGAGAATAAAATTAATCGTTGTGAAATTAAACTTTCTCATAAAATAAAGATAAATAAAAGTAAAGCAATAATTGATAGTAATGATCCTAGAGAGGAGATGATATTTCATGATGTATAGGCATCTGGGTAATCTGAATATCGTCGTGGTATCCCATTTAATCCTAGAAAATGTCTATACGGTTCAGATTCTATTGGCCTACCTTGAGATCTGACGTAACTCAATTTGTAGCCACCTGTCTTCTATGTCAACAATATAAAAGTAGGAATAGAAAACCCCAGGACTTATGACGTCAAACGTTACTAACCATCCTTGGGATTTAGTTAGCGTAGATATTATGGGACCCTTACCACCTAGTCATAAAGGAAATAGATATCTCTTGGCGTACATAGAGGTTTTTACTCGATATTTAGAATTAATAGCTCTTCCAGACATAACTGCTAGTACGGTTAGTAGTACTCTGAAAGATTTAGTTCTTAGATGGGGTTCACCGCGAAAGTTATTATCTGATAATGGTACGCAGTTTATTTCCCGATTATGGAAAGAAACATGTACCCTCTTTAACATAGAATGTAAGCGGACATCACCCTATCACCCGTGTTGCATATCGTAGGGCTATTTAACTGCTTACCATTTATTTAAAGTATTAAAGAAGATGACCATTTATGCTTTGGAACTATATCATTTTATTTCTAATCTAACAGAAACTGAATAAAGTCTAGTCTTGCTAGCAGACGATATTTCACCTGTTCTAATAAGAACAAGACTAGACATAAATAGATATATAAGCATGGAGTAGTGATATATATGTGGAATCAGATACAAAGGTTAACAACCCGCAATCGAATCCTATTGAAAGAGCTAATCGTTCTATTAAAGCTATGTTAAGCATACATGTGGGCAATGACCATCAGAATTGGGACACCAGTTTACCCAAACTACAATTTGGGTTAAATACTAGCCCTCATGAAACTACGGGTAGAACTCCCTTCTATTTAAATCATGGTAGGGAACCATATATGCCCTGGGAGGTTTTTGAAGACATTCTGACCGAAATTGATCCAGACAACTTCCTGCCTGAAAATCAGGAGAGGATTAATACTCTTGGGCAAGAAATTGTAACGGTAACAAAAACCATAGAAAAAAATCAAGCCTTACAACGTAAATATTATAACCTAAAACGAGAAGAAGAGTTCTTTCAACCAGGCATGATGGTGTGGAAAGAAAACCATCAGCTATTTAATGCCTCCAGACAGATATCAGCTAAATTATTACCAAAATGGTTGGGTCCATACACAATTATAAGACTTATAAACAATCTTGTTTACGAATTGGAAGAAGTCAGTACTGGGAAAAGATCTCAATGTCATATTAGCCAGATGAAGATCTTTAGGACTATAGGTGATTTCGAGCCTGAGGAACCATCTCTATCATCTGAGGCGGACCAGGAAGAACCCTTAGCACCTCTACCACCTGAGGTGTCTCAAGAACAGTCTATGGAAGAGGAGGACTCTCAATTAAGTAGCGATGGAGAGCTCATTTCAACTTCAACTCCTATCCACCTATAGCAGACACCTTATCTATTTCTTTAGACCCAGACACTGATACTCCAGACCCTTCTCCTATATTAAACCGACCACTTAGGCCTCAAAAACAATATCCTTTTATTACCGAACGTACAATTTTACCCTTCCAGCATGGGTTTGTAAGGGAAGTTGTGTTTAGACATACAGTACAACCTGGTGGTGTTGATAAAGACATTTATTATCATGCTCCACCCCCTTATAGAAAGAAATTACGTTCTAGGGCAGAAGTAATGGCCTATTTAGTGTAACACCCTTATCCTAATTTAGACAGGGATTGTTTTATTTTTGAGAGAAAATTTATTTATACTGCCCCTTGGGAAATAGTGCGCTAGATACAAAAATAAGAGCACTAATTCCCTGTATTGTTAAATTTATTACTATCAATTTATTATTCAGCATTATTTACTTATTTATTTTATATTAATCTATTTAAATTAATTATGCACTAATTACAGAAATTATTTTTCTGCTAACTATTTATTACATAATATTATTTACTAAAATTGTTAACTTAAATTAATTTACTATTTTGAATTTATGACATATTATTTATTTATATTAATTAATCCAGTCTCAAATAGGTTTATACTTACTTTTGACACACCCCTACATATTTTTTTTTAGCTTCAAAAACCTAACTTGGTTTGTGTCGTCCATTGTGTGGAACTGTTGCAGCCTCTCTATGAACATTTAGCCCTCCAGTGTTGCATTATAAGTAACAAATCAGTTGGACCATGTCCTTTAACTACGTCAAATCAGGAGAGAGCATACGCTTTTTTAAGGTGTTATTATCCGGACTTAGATGTAAAACAACTATTTCAGGGCTGGGCCCGTAAAATACCAATAACTATGTTGGGGAAAACCTATATGATATTAAATGCGCTCGTACTAGAGGATCCAATGACTTTTGTGATCCTAAACCGCAATTTTATCAGAGACAATGATCTATACTATTGTACCTGTCCGCCGTGTAAGACAATCGGATCACTACAGCTTGCCGATCCACACGTCGCGATAGTTTTATCTGATAGCGAAGACCTAATTATAGATGTACTAGAGCAGGATTACCCGGAAGACTTCATTTAAACTGAAGTACATCCAAATTCGACAATTCCGGTGGCTTCATCTACTTTCTCAGCCACTATTTCATCAGTCGAAATTGCTTCATCTAGAGTCACTTCATCTCCGGTAGCTTCGGACGTATTTACTAAGCTTCCCCCTGCTCTTGCTCGTCTGAAGTCTAGGTATAATAAGACATTTGCATTGGAAGCTCCATCCGAGCCGCCATCACGTTCTCCGCCATTACTTTCTCCACCCGTATCATCCACTCAAGTCCGGGTATCATCGAGCGTAGTTCCACCATTACTTTCTCTACCCGTATCATCCACTCAAGTCCGGGTATCATCAGCCGAAACATCACCAATACTTTCTCCGCCCGTATCATCCACGCCAGTCCGGGTACCATCAAACGCCTCTGCACTTTCTCCGCCTGTATCACCCCTTTCATTCCAGGCATCATCCACTAGAAGTACAACCATAGTGACTCCACCAGTACGTGCTTCATCGGCTAATTTCAACACCACCATCTCTTATAGTAGCCAAAAGGAAACTAAGAATATACTAAGCCCTAGTCGGAATAGTTGCATCACCTCAAATATACCACAGAGGCCTTATTTAACTCGCCAGCAGTATCAAGAATTGTCCACTATACAAGAAACCTTCGTGCAAACTTTGGAATCATCTACGGCTAATAATCAACAACCTATTTACAAGGAGCCTACTGAATCTTTACTGCCAACTCCATCTCAGGGATTACTACCTACGCCGACTACAATAGCCCCGATGCTAAATCCAAGGGAACCAGCACCTAGCTGGTGGACGGGGATCCGTTGTTTTAGGTGTCAAGGGCCACACACCAAGCGTGACTGTCATCTTCCGCCAAGGCCAAAGTTATGGTGAATTCACGGTGAAGAAAAATGACTTTAAAGCGTCCTTTTTCTTCTTTTTTCTGGGAGAGGATGTGTGGCGGAACAGAAATTTAACCTACCTTAAAAATTAGTCCTACTCCATAACCTTTCATTATATTTAACCTCTTGTTATTCTAGGCCTACACTATTCTAAATTCATAACACGTTCCAAGGCACATCCCGAGCTGTTAAATACATTCTTCAATACAATTTAAATAATTATCTTTCAAATTTAAATAATACTTTTTGTTAACTAATCTAAAAGAAAAAAATTAATCTTGTTGATAACAATCATGTGACCTTAGTTTTTTTCGAGCCTTCCTGTCATTGGCGCATGCGCAGTATTATTCGGGCCATATAAAAGTTAGAGACGCCGGCGTCAGAGGGGAGAGAGTTTGGATGACCGCGAGAAGTTAAAGTCACTGAAAAATTTAATGTACCATTATTCAAAGTAAAGCGGAATAAAACTAAAAGTATCCAGTTATAATTAAACCTAGTGTAACGTTGTTAGTTTCTTTATCGCCATATATTTTCGATTGAGATGGCATTAAGTACTTTGGTAAGTGGTTTCTTTTTATAGTCCCCCTCTTCAGAACTTAGCGTTGTAAGTAAGCCATCGGCATTCCCGGCCAGGTTACGATCTCCCCTGAATCCGTTACAAGCAGTTCTTAAAAGAACTCTACTTATTTCCGATAAATTGAGAATAGTAGTACAAAGTACAAACGTAGAATACGAAGATTTTTTTTGGCTAGATATCTATTCATTTGGGTATTTTCACCTTACAATAAGCTTTACAGGCTTGTTCCATTTTACGAGCTTGAGATTTGGCACAGCAAGCAATTGATTCCAAAACAATAATTTTGTATATACTTCGGTAACTTCCATGATGTAGTTTCAGTTGTAGTTCATAAAATGTCTCATAAATTTCCAGATGTTACTCGAGCTTTCCATTTTCGTTAAAAACCAGCCTATTTATTCAGTCTTTCTAACCGTCACCTTCCCTATTCGGAAACAAAAACAATATGGCGGCGCAATTACGCCAAAAAGACTCATTGATCAGTTCTTGAAAGTCATACTATTCTGTAATATGTTACGCAATTGATTTCCCCCTCCCCCATGGTACAAAGCTGATTATTTGAATCATTCCGTGCCAATCAGCCCATTTACAGAATATTAATTCCATCTATGATGCATTGCTCACTACTTGAAATCCATACTATTCTGTAATATGTTACGCATTTGATTTCCCCCTCCCCCAAGGTACAAAACTGATTATTTGCATCATTCCATGTCAATCAGCCCATTGACAGAATATTCATTCCATCTATGACGCATTGATCAGTTCTTGCAATTCAAATTATTCTGTAATATGTCCGGCATTTGATTTCACCCTCCCCCAACGTACAAAACTGATTATTTGCATAATTCCACGCTAATCAGCCCAATGACAGAATATTCATTCCGTCTATGACGCATTGATCAATTCTTGAAAGTCATACTATTCTGTAATATGTCAGGCATATGATTTCGCCCTCCCCCAAGGTACAAAGCTGATTATTCGCATCATTACGTGCCAATCAGCATATTGACAGAAAATTCATTCCATTGCAACGGGGCACCAACGATTTGTTTTTCCCGCCATTCAAAAAAAAATATATATATATATTGGGAAAATCGTTTCGGTGGCGCCACCTGGTATCCTCCCTCCCTCACACAACATTTTACTTTTTGTTGAGAACGAAACAAAAAAAGTTCTCATTTGGCTCCCATTGAGTTCATTTAGTTATCATTTTCCAATAAGGGAATGAAATTTTTTATGTAAAAAAGAAGTTATCTAATTTTGAGAAAAAATAAAACTACAAGGCAAGCAAAGAGAGTTCGTTGTTTTAATTAATAGGCGACAACAACTATACAGACTCCTTCAGCACATAAGAATACAACATGGAAATGGCCAGAAAGGCATGCTTCAAAGCTAACAAAAGTTTTTCCCGAAAATAATAACAGGGAATAAAGGCGAACTCGTTTCCCAAAAGAGGAATCTTATATAGAAGAAATTGGGAAAAAAAAAAAAAAAAGGGGGAAAGGTTATTAGCTCATCTTTTAATAGAAAATTGGACCTAGGACTTAGTGGGAATTTGTAACAGTGAGTTGGATTCAATTAGTACGTTTCCCTGGAGTGGGAATAATAAAGATAGAAAATCTTAACCTGTTACACCATCTATGATGCATTGCTCATTTCTTGAAATTCATACTATTCTGTAATATGTTACACATTTGATTTCCCCCTCCCCCATGGTACAAAGCTGATTATTCGCATCATTCCATGCCAATCAGCCCATTGACAGAATATTCATTCCATCTATGACGCATTGATCAGTTCTTGAAAGTCATACTAGTCTTAGTATTCTGTAATATGTTACACATTTGATTTCCCCCTCCCCCATGGTACAAAGCTGATTATTCGCATCATTCCATGCCAATCAGCCCATTGACAGAATATTCATTCCATCTATGACGCATTGATCAGTTCTTGAAAGTCATACTATTCTTAGTATTCTGTAATATGTCCGGCATTTGATTTCACCCTCCCCAAGGTACAAAGCTGATTATTCGCATCATTCCATGCCAATCAGCCCATTGACAGAATATTCATTCCATCTATGACGCATTGATCAGTTCTTGAAAGTCATACTATTCTTAGTATTCTGTAATATGTCCGGCATTTGATTTCGCCCTCCCCAAGGTACAAAGCTGATTATTCGCATCATTCCGTGCCAATCAGCCCATTGACAGAATATTCATTGCATCTATGATGCATTGATCAGTTCTTGAAAGTCATTCTATTCTGTAATATGTTACGCATTTGATTTCCCCCTCTCCAAGGTACAAAACTGATTATTTGCATCATTCCGTGCCAATCAGCCCATTGTCAGAATACTCATTCCATCTTTGATGCATTGCTCATTTCTTGAAATTCATACTATTCTTTAATATGTTACGCATTTGATTTCTTCCTCCCCCAAGATACAAAACTGATTATTCGCATCATTCCATGCCAATCAGCCCTTGACAGAATATTCATTCCATCTATGACGCATTGATCAGTTCTTGAAAGTCATACTATTCTGTAATATGTTACGCATTTGCTTTCCCCTCCCCAAGGTACAAAACTGATTATTTGCATCATTCCATGACAATCAGTCCATTGACAGAATATTCATTCCAACTATGACGCATTGATCAGTTCTCTCAAGTAATACTATTCTGTAATATGTCCGGCATTTGATATCCCATCCCCCAAGGTATGAAGCTGATTATTCGAATCATTCCGTGCCAATCAGCCTATTGACAGAATATTCATTCCATCTATGATGCATTGCTCAGTTCTTGAAATTCATACTATTCTTAGTATTCTGTAATATGTCCGGCATTTGATTTCGCCCTCCCCAAGGTACAAAGCTGATTATTCGCATCATTCCATGCCAATCAGCCCATTGACAGAATATTTATTCCATCTATGACGCATTGATCAGTTCTTGAAAGTCATACTATTCTTAGTATTCTGTAATATGTCCGGCATTTGATTTCCCCCTCCCCAAAGGTACAAAACTGATTATTCGCATCATTCCATGACAATCAGCCCATTGACAGAATATTCATTCCAACTATGACGCATTGATCAGTTCTCTCAAGTAATACTATTCTGTAATATGTCCGGCATTTGATTTCCCATCCCCCAAGGTATGAAGCTGATTATTTGCAACATTCCATGCCTATCATCCTACTGACAAAATATTCCATCTATGACGCATTGATCAGTTCTTGAAATTCATACTATTTTGTAATATGTCCGGCATTTGATTTCCCCCTCCCCAAGGTACAATGCTGATAATTCGCATCATTCCATGCCAATAAGCCAATTGACATGATGTTCATTCAATCAGGTTTGATACTGCCATTCCGTGTTAATTTGTTCATTTTCCTAAAACTAGGCTGTAAAAAGGGGAATTTAGAACTTAAACTCAGCCCCCCTGAGATGCAAAGCAGATACTAGAATACAAATGACGCAACTCTTATTCTATTCATGATGTTAATAATAACAGGATCAAACCTGCCTGGCTCACCTAGGGGCTAATACCGTGTTAGCCGAGATTCAGTACAAAATATTTTTACACGTCTAATAGCAGTTGGGATTGCTTGCGCTGTAGCAGCATTGAGTTATCATCACTGTATACCATCGTAAGCAGTTCTAAAAAGAACTTTACTTATTACGATAACGCAAACCAAAAGAAGGACCAATAGTTTGTACAGTTAGATAGTTTCTAAAACTAATGAGTCCCTGCAATGAAGAGCGGCTCACTGTCAATACAATTATCATTCAACCATCGAAAAAACTCTCGCTTCATCCAGTTTGATATACTTTTATGATTCAAAAGCATTCTTTGCAATAATTTTATCGCAAATATTGTCAAAACTAGGATATCACCCTCCCTCCCTAACCCCATGTTGAGGAGCTTATGAGAAAAACTCCTACACAGTTATGATAGATTTAACTTTCTACCCTTGTTTGCAAGGTTACCAGGAACTTGCGAGTGAGTTCAGCAATCAGTTATAAAACTTAACTGCAAGCCTTTCCCCCGCTACATTTTGTACTCGCAAGTGGTACGTATAAAATTATTAGCATCGATCATTATCCATTATATCTAGATTATAAAAGGGACGTACTCTGGCTAGATTTATTCAAAACATTTCCATAAGCAACACTTTAACAAACTATACATATTTCTGAGTTGGCCAAATGTTACGCTTCAACCTCTAACAGGTACGGAGATAGTTAACTTGGGTTGCAGCAATAATAACAGGCTTCTCGATATTAACTTGAGCTGCGGAACTTTCGCTACGTACATAATTGAATTTTTGTTGAATTCAACTCCATAAGCAGTTCTAAAAAGAACTATACTTATTTAGGAGTTTCCCTTCTTTTACTTTTTTTCATTGAACAGGGCTAGGATAGTTTACTTGTGCTTCTGGAACAACAGACTTGATGAACGCAGGACCAGGTTTCCATCAAATAACTTCATAAGCAGTTCTTAAAAGAACTCTACTTATTTCCGATAAATTGAGAATAGTAGTACAAAGTACAAACGTAGAATACGAAGATTTTTTTTGGCTAGATATCTATTCATTTGGGTATTTTCACCTTATAATAAGCTTTACAGGCTTGTTCCATTTTATGAGCTTGAGATTTGGCACAGCAAGCAATTGATTCCAAAACAATCATTTTGTATATACTTCGGTAACTTCCATGATGTAGTTTCCGTTGTGGTTTATAAAATGTCTCATAAATTTCCAGATGTTACTCGAGCTTTCCATTTTCGTTAAAAACCAGACTATTTATTCAGTCTTTCTAACCCTCACCTTCTCTGTTCGGAAACAAACACAATATGGCGGCGCAATTACGCCAAAAAGACGCCAAATCATCAGCAGGCTGCCAGTCCCGCGCCCCACAATTTTTTATAGCAAATGCCATAGACATAAATAATAGAAATTACTAAAGTTTCAAGAATGATGCTCAAAGCTTATAATTGCAATAACATAAATCATAAATGCATAAATTTCTTTTTTTCTTTTTTCATGAAAACTATTTAAATAAAAATTAATCGTAATTTCACTACAGCTCGTTTTCAAAACAATTTATAAACTAACGTGTTTTTTTTTTTTTTTTTTTTTTTTTTTTGAGAAGCAAAAAAAAAATGCGATACCATAACTCCGGAGCATCCTTAAAGTTGAAGGATGCAGTCGGAGCAACCCATAGGAAACACAACGTTGGGGTTTTTCTTTGGGCTGCCCCCTTTTTTTGTGCCAAATTCTCCTCGTAGTCGATTGCCTAAAGGTTCCACCTTTATAGAAATTCTGCATTTTATCCTTCGTGTTATCAAGAATAGATCTAACACAAGAATATTGAACCGTACGCCATAGTTTTAGTATAACGCTAGTCATGAACGGGAGGAGTTTGCTAGATTTTACTAACCTTGGCTAGATTTGACGTAATATTTCTTATGATTTTCACCCTATCACGAGCTTTCGAGGTCCACGAAATTCATCGAGCTCTGCCACCAGCACCCATCCGCGGAGTCTGCTATTACCCAACGCACTTATCGTAGAAAACCGTTAACCCCTTCCTATACACGTGACATGAGGCGCGGCGTAAGACCCCCTTAGGCTCCGCCCGATTATGACTAGCTCGCAGACAAAGGTATAGCTCTTCCATATGCTTGTGTTAAATCTATTCTTGTAGTTATAGACAAGAAGGATCAGACAAGGAGAGGAAAGGTGGGGACGGCGCGGTTCCTACTGCGTCGGCCTAAACTCCCACTCTGGGAGAACGGGGGTAGAGACGTTTCGTGGTAAATTGTTGTCACGTGGGTAAACTGATCCTTTATCAGCTTCGTAGTAGTCGACGACGCTAGTGACCACGTGACAACAGTTTACCTCGAGAATTTCCTATCCCCCTTTCCACCCGAGTGGGAGGTTGGCTCTTCTCTCTCTAACTCAACGCAGCCCTACTTTTCCTCTCCTTGTCTGATCCTTCTTGTTATAGACTAGTTAGGGTTTATAGCTATTGAACTCCAGTTAAGGACAAATCCTCTAAGAAATTTTTAGAACAAAAGACAATATAAATGAGTTTCTTTGTAACTCAGGCGTAAAATAGTCTTATGGCTCTCTTTTGGCTGCTCCGACAGCTCCGGAGCACTCCAAAAGTCATCGACTCAATGTATTTTGGAGTACTCTGGGAGTGGGAGCACCCCAAAGAAAAGATACATTAGCTAATTCTACTTGGCTACTCGTTGAGTACTTCGAATTTCCCCAAAACTTAATTGACAACATAAAGCGCGAGCTCCTAATAATTTAACAAAGCACGCGTGACGCGGACTCGTTGAAATTGCCTATTCGCGACCCAAACGTCGTCTGTTAGCGTATTATCAAGAAGAGATTTCTTTTTATTATCCCTATTTATTATCCCATTGTAAATTTGTAGTGTGTTTTTGTCATAACACCTTATTAGACCTAGGAATATAATACTCGTGAATCTTCATCCTCCTAGAGTAGACAAGGTTTAGGTCACAAACTGATCCTAACATTGATAAATGAAACCTAAAATTGAATAGTACTAAACTTCAGTCGTGTCCTTTTTTTTTACAACGTAATTTATAAAACGGGCAGGGACTGGTCCAGCGGCCAGAGTAGTAGGCTGCTCGGTAGGTTAAAGTACATAATGGATCAGAGTTGTAACAAAAGCTGGGTAGCTCGGGCTTTGTGGGAGAGAATGTGGCTATGGAGGTATTGGCTTACGGCTGTGAAGTAATACCCCTGTCCTACTTAATGAACAGGAGTTCCTTCAGTTCAAAACAGCGTGTTTCGTTTTGGAAGACTCGATTAGGACGCGGAAAGCGGCGTTGAGGGGAGATCTGGGCAAAAGAGTTTAGGAGGTTTAGGAAGCTCAAAATGGCATGCCGGTATAGGACTTTGCCGTCCAGACAGTGACCACGCCTAGTTCTTGACTGACTGTGGAAAGAGGGGCTGAGCACGCCATGGTTGGTTACCTTGGAATTGTTTGATGACATATTTGTGGAGTTGGAAGCAGTGTGGACTGTGGGTCGGTTGGGGAAGCATTTTTGTCGGCTGCGCACACCCTAGGGAAACAAACATTGGAAGGCGTTTGTGTTGTAACTTCATTCGATGGAATAAGATGGCGGAAAGGTTGAGGTTTGCAAAGAGTGACTTGCGGATGAGACAGGGAGAGGGACTTCTCAGAGAGTGCTCCAGATTTTCTTGTAAAGTCAATACTCGCGCTCCGAGGACCCCGAAACGGTCTCGTTTGAACCATCTCGGAAGTTTTCTTTTTTCACCAATGGAGGAAAATATATATATTCAGAGCACTCCCGGAGTGTTCAGAATTGCCCAATGGAAAACGTCATATTATTATTATTATTATTATTATTATTATTATTATTATTATTATTATTATTTTTGTCTTTTATGGCGTTTTAAATTGGGACTGCACGGAGAGTGCTCCAAATTTTCTTGTAACGTCAATACTCGCGCTCCGAAGACCTTGGATTGGTCTCCAAGCGACCTCCCAAAGGATGATGAAATGTTTTCCAAAGTCAATCTTTTCGCACAGAGGCACCTGGCTGCCGTCGGTTAATTACTTCTATCTTCATTGGAGATCGGAGTGCTCCGAAATCATTACTCCGTCTCTCAAGCTGGAGCAGCTCGGAGTGCTCCGCGAGAGAGTGAGAGGCCCGATGGAAGACGTTACTCCATCTCGGGAGTCCTCTATTTTACCAATGAAAGACAAAAATATATTCAGAGCACTCCCGGAGTTCTCGTAGTAGCCCCTTGGAAAACGCCATTAGAAGGCCTTATTTCTAGGCCCGTATCTCACAATGTCAAACTCAAATCCTATTTGTCGAAATTGTCGGGTTTGCTCCTCATCGTTTCAAATAATCGTGGTGTTGTTCTTACTATTTTACAACTCTAGGAGATTACGAGGCCGGGAGTGGTGGCGCACTCCTGTAAACTGGCGTCTCAGTGGCAAGGTCTGGGTATTGTCCTGATCGAATCGCAGGTCCCTTGTCCATAGGGAGTGTTGCGAATGGTCCGCAACGGTATGGTCCTTCCTCTTTCCCTTTCCCTTCTCCATCCGTTGCGTGGGCTATTCCCAGTCCTCATACCTGTGTAGTTTCTAAAAACCCATTGACCCTCCCATCGCGCCACACCCGGGTCGTCATCGCACGCCCCGCTTCGGCCACCGTCCGGGCGTAAAGACTCACGTTACATGCCGAAAAAAAAAAAAAAGGAGATTACGAGTTACGAACTTACGACTGCTTTGAAAACGTTCTTATTTCATCTGTAGTTTTCTAAGTTTAATTTGATTGCCACTATAATTAAAAAAATGGTATCCAAAGATGTAAGTATTTAACATACGCTTTATTATAGTCTTTTATTGTCCATTTAAGTTTGGCAATGGACCCCATGTTCAGTGTTGGGGCTATTGCTTGCTGTCAGGCTACTGCGGTACTATTTTGAAAAATGAAGTGATTTAAATTAGCTTCTAGGTGCAAAACCCTTGACGATAGTTTCGGACTAATTCAAGGCTGGTAAGTTCGAAGAAAGAATTATTTGATCAGCGGAAGTTTGAGAAAATTGTATTTTAAATTTAAACTTTATAACCAATTCGGTGAACCTACGAAGTTAGGATCATTTAGTACACGCTCTGACCTATGGTGAAAAGTGGGAATCTATTTGGCTGAACAATTTCCCAGAAGCTGGCACATCCCCACTATCTAAATTTTCCATTCCCTTAAGGAACACTATTCTAGGACGCCTTGACCATGTACTAATCCCCAGAAATAGGTATATTAACAATGGCCTGGCCACCCACACGAGGGATAAAAAACATCAAATAAACTGGGGTGCTAAAACTATGTTAAAACATGAACCGTAATATTTTAAACTGAAATATATTGAAAGCCTTTTTATTAAACAACAAGGCCATTAAATCTTGATAAATATTTAATAGTGGAACGGCGTACAAGAGGGCATGAAGGCCTGTAATGCGCGGGGAGTACAGAGTAATTAATGGGTACAATAGATGAAAGTAGATGGAGTGGCCTTTAAGGGTGCCTAAAATTTAATGTAACATGTCAGTATGAAATTATACTGACAGTAAACCAATTCAATAATGGAAGATGAGAGTTTATTCCAATCGATTATTACCTAGTGGATGAAGTGATGTAGACGAGCAGATGTAATCGCTCTGGGTTTTTAAGGATAGCCGCGAGTAACGTTAGATGGAGGGAGGATGGAAGAATTCTTATGGAAAAAGTTACGGAAAAGGCAAAGGTTGTTGATACTCTGGCGTATAGCTGCAAGGTCAATAACTTCTGGGGCGGCAAAATGGTGAAGGTTTCGCATTCATTTCGTGATTTTATTTTTGCCTTTTGAAAGGAGTCAATGTCTCCTATGGTGGGTGGAGTCCAAATGGAGGAAGCCTATATAGTCTAATAAGGGAAGTGCCAGGGTTGCGATGAGACGGGGAGAATGGTGGTTAATGTTTATAATGTAAACAGACTTTGTTTGTTTGGGATGCGAATTTAAGGTTGGGTTACGTATTTACACCAGAGTCATTTTCAGAGAATGTTAACTTGCGAAGTTTCTGATACACCTCGGGTTAGGTGTAGGATTCGTTGAAACCAAGACTGTTATCAGTAGCCCAACCTTCAATCAACGCAGTCATTTCTGTTATTATTGCTAGATTATTGATAATAAGGTGCGCTATGTAGAAATGACTCTTTATTGATACTACAATACTGGAAGTAAAAGTATCTTGGGAGTTGTCTCTCACTCTTGGAATTAACTTTCACTATAAGGCGTTACTGTTCCGATACAAGTTATTCAAATGAATTAACCAGGTACTTAAATTAGTTAACGCTAAAAATTTCCCCACAAACCTAATCTAAGGGATTTTTAACGTATTTGAAATTTTGAATTTCCATGTTAAATGCTAGATTTCACGAGGCTTGCTAACCTCTGACCTCCCACTCCCTTTTAGGGACAAAGGTAGACCTTTTGATTGTCACGCCCCCAAAGACGTATTTTTTACCTCCTCTAGACTCGACACGTGATAGTGGGTTCGCTTCTTACGCTTGTTTGGTAGTGGATAGTTCTTGGGAGTTTAACTCGGGTGTTTTTGATGCTTAGCTTGAGTGATTAATATGAAATGTAATTTACTAATAGTTTATACTTTGTTTAAATTAATTAAGTCAAAATTTATCACACGGTGTCTATTTAATAACGTAACAAAGAATTGACAAATCAAAATTAAATCTCATGGATTACCATATCATGTGCGTTCGAGAAATGGCTACATCGCCGATGGGTTAAAGAGGCGGGAGCTGACCTACTAGCGCAGCTAAATATATTTTCCTTTCTCTCAGTATAGCCACTACAAAGTCAAGTGTTAGAATCCCTTCTCCCATCTGTCAATCTGCAAAGCCTGTAACCCTTCCCGTCCAAATCCCTCTCAAATTTTTCGTTTTAATCACTTTTAAACTTAATTCCCTTCAATTAAAAACAAATAGGCCAAAATAGGCCAATAATTTAAAGGTTTTTCCTTTTTTTTCTGCCCCTGAACCTTTAAAAACTGTGGGAAAATATAATATAAACTTTTCACACCTAAGTGTTAAACGTCATCCCAAGTCGACAGATCTTATAGAACATTAACTAAGAAAAACCTTATCCCTCAGTGGCATTATTTAAGAGTCGGACTGATATCAACTTCAAAAGTCTGAGAAATGTTTTTTTGGGTCACCATGGACCTATTTCCACTTAAATTAGCTAAGATACATTTCCCCTCGACAATAGCTAAGAGCCAATAATCAGGTAGAAAAATGACGTCGCTCTAAGAGTTGACCAATTATGATAAACGACCCCTCCGTCGAGAGATACGAATATAGTCAGTTAACCGAGGTTCGAAGTTGAGAAAAACAAATGCGTCACAACCACCTGAGCGAATTCTGGATGGAATGTTCTAGAAGCTTCGGCCCAGGCGACAAAGAAAATGAAAAGGGTATATATAGAAAAAAGAGGGAGAGAAAATTAACAGTTGGGTTCGAAAAGCTATAAACGAAGATCGGCAGATGAAAGAGCGGAAGCCAAGTCCGACGCGAAGGCGGCTATGGCCGATGAGAAAAGATCCCCCGCTGGGACAATAGAATAAGACACGGCCGGAACCCTTTAACGGACGGAACATTATAACATTAAACTTTAAAAATATATCAAATCACGGAAAAACATTGCTTTCAAAAGGAATCCATTGCCAGAGACTTCGAAAACCCCACCTAAAGGACAGAACGAGATTATCCCTTTGGGATCCGAAACCGAACTAAAGTAATCCACCAGGAAGCTGACGAGAATCATATGAGAAGAACGTAATTAATCCAAGTGGAAATCCGAGAAACCGATTGAGAAGCGTAGTCCGTTGTCAACGAAATCTCAGGAAAAGAAGCCCCCATTTTTAATTAATCCAAGAGGAAATCCGAGAAACCGACTGAGAAGTGTAGTCCGTTGTCAACGAAATCTGAGGATAAGACTGTATTATAATCGCCGTTTGAACCCGTTGTGATGAGTACATTTTGATTTTGCCCCCCTCCCCTCGTGTTTAAGCCAGATTGAATGTCGGGTTATAGTTGAGAAAAGTAGAAAATCCGAGAGTAAGAAAATAACGTACCCTTAACCCTTTAGAAAAGGTCTAGACAGTTAAAAGTATTGAAATTCACAGAGAAAGTGAAGGTATTTCCAGAAAGAACCCCCCTTTTCTTTTTTTTTTTGTCGAGTAAAGATAAGGTCCGAAAGAGAAAGTTGGCCATTCTAAACTCTAACCTCCTAAGAGACGTATCGATAATTATTTACAATATATATATATCTCTTTCCCTCCGGGACATAGTTTTTTTGTGTGATCCTAACCATGGCCGCCGGATTTCCCGAGGACGAGAAATGTAAGCTTGATAATTGTTATAAATAATTAAAATTTTAAACTGCCCCTCTATATCAAAAGATCCAAGGTGGTTGATAGAATTTTGTTAAAGGATTAAAATTAAAGTTAACTGAGAAAAACCATTAATTCCATGTCATTCTTTGTGAAAAGAACTTATCGCGTCTTCCGTACATTTATAGAATCCCCGCGATTAAAATTAGAATTAACGTTTGAACTTTTTAACAAAGAATTAAAGAGAAAAACCATAATTAGAAAAAGAGATCGAAAAACCTCTTCCCCTTCATAAAGGGATAGTATTGTACCCTCCGTGCGAATAGCCTAAGATGTGTTAAAACGTTTATTTCCCCGAGTGTATATTATTATTATTTGTGAATTAGTAGTTGATTTAATAAAGAAGTGTTGAGTTACCAAGTGATACGAGTTTCCATTACTGAATGCTGATCAAGTCCAATTTTCCTCTTCTCCCCCTTAATTAAAAACCTTTCTATCAAATTTACCCGCCCCCAACAAACTTTTTTCTATAACCCTCTTCGGGAGGATTGTTTTTCTCGATCGTTCGATTTTCGTCACAAAATAAGAGACGAGAAGAACCCCGTTCGAGAGGAATCCCCCCGAATAAAAGAGATCGGTTATAAGCCTTATAACTATGTGGGGTTAAGCAGCTTGTGCGGAGAAACAGGCGGAAGTAGACAAAATGACGTATACAAAAAAACAATGATTTAGATAAAATAATAAATACTATAAAGGGATTCGCAACACTGGTAGCAACATAAGCGGATTATTTTCTCTTAAGTAACCAAAATGCTATGCTACATATGACACCCATCGTTGTCAGACTGGTTTTGGCAACCCTTCACAATTGCCATAAACCGTGTATCACCTTGACTTCATTCTGAAGTTATACTGTCGAACCTAATGTTTCTTTAATCTCCTACTGTATGTTTCGGGTTTGAAACGCATCTCTGGCGCATGACAGAGAGAACTTTTGGGTTAAAACTCCCTACGACTCCACGATTTCTTCCCCCAAAAAACCTATAGCATGCCTCTGTGGTTCTAATTTTTTTATTGGGCTGGCACTTCAACCAAAATATTTTAAATAATTTTCCTCTCATGCTTTCTCTCTATACAAGCTCTGACGTCACCAGTGGCGGCGATCCTGGGGGGGCTGCGGGGCCAGAGCCCCCAGGCGGATAATAATGGGGGGGGGGGCGGAGCCCCCAGGGAAAATTGTCGAAGACCCTAACTTTATTTTATTCTTTCGTCGCGAGTCTATAGGAGTAACGATTAAAAAAATCAAGAGAAAAAGTCCTATTAGATGTGAATAGGCGTAATATAGACCTAACGCGAAAACTTTCCTTGAAAACGATGAGAAAGTTGACGGAAATAGGTCTGACTCAAGGTGAAAGCTCGTCTCATTCTCCATGGGAATTTTCGTTACCCATCTCGGAGTTGCCACACTCAGATATAGCTATAATCTCTTAAACACTAAATAGTGAAATCACAACTTCATACATGGAAAAATAGTTTCCTGATTTATTCTATATATATTGTAATGAAACCAAACAGCCTAAAATTGGTGAAAATTGCCTTTGAATCGAGTCGAAAAAATAGTCGCATTATCAACGTGACAAATGGTGGTTATGTGTATATTTTAACTCAAAAGATGCGCCCAAAACCCTCCAAAAATATTTTGTGTTTTTTCGGCTTTTGACGATATCTTGGCCAAATTATCACCAAATCTAATATTTTTTTTTATTAAAGGTCTCTCGAAGCCTTAGTTGGTGGTCTTTATAAAAAAAATCACACTCAAAAGCTAATTTTCTACTACCGAGAAAAATATATAATGTATATTTTGGGTAAAAGTTGACCCCTGAATTTTTTCAGATTTTTAAAATTTGTGGAACAAACTCAAAAAAATGAAAAATCGCGTTTTCGGCCATATATTTTAAATACGAGACGGGCATACATCTTTATCATTTATTCATAGAAAGGCAAGTTTTCAAGCGCCAAACTTTTTATTATTTTCAAATTTTAAAACGCTTGTAAAAAATTTGGTGTGAGCGTGATTTGTTTTTGATTCCTACTAGAGCTTCGAGAGACTTTTAATTCAAAAAGATATATTAGAATGGTGATAATTTCGAGATAATTTGGCCAAGATATCGTCAAAAACCGAAAAAACATAAAATAGTTTTACCCATAACCATCATTTGTCATGCTGATTATTATGGGACTATTTATTTCGTCTCGCTTCATTCAATGGCAATTTTCAGTGTCTTATCCGGCTAGGTTTTTTGCTTGAAGCCTCGGGCCCCCAGGCATATTTATTGCGATCGCCGCCACTGGACGTCACGAGACTCGTCTGAGATACCTGTCTGGGATTCGCAATCTGGTTACTTAAAATAATCCGCTTATGGTAGCATTGATAGGATTGCTTCACGTAGTTTATCACAGTGGAAGACTAGCGAAGCGCTTCACTAGCCTTCCACTGTGATAAACTACGTGAAGCAATCCTATCAATGCTACCATAAGCGGATTATTTTAAGTAACCAGAAGCGTGCCCATCAATGCGTTGTAGACAATTCTTATTTTGTTTGGGTTTTAACCAGCCTTCCCTAATAACTTCTCTATGCTTTAAATTTGCTATATTTTTTAATCTACCCGAATAATTGTGTTTAAATGTGTTTTTTCTTTTTAGTAATTACATTTTATTATTTTTTCAGGACTTGAGCAGTCATGTCTACATCCCAGATCGATTAAAGAAAGCTGAGAAACGGCTTGAACAAAAACTGATGTCGAAGTTCGGAGTATTCTTCTCCGGGATGCTCAGGTTTGTGCGACGTTTCTTTGGCTTTGCCTTAACACAAGTAGTAGATCAAAGTCTAGGACGGTTCAGGTTTATATACGCCTAAGCAAGCCTATAGTGTGAAACTCGACCGTCTTTGGGCAAGAAGGCGGAAGCGTCTAGTCACGGTTATTGCTGATAACGTAACTGATATTAATTATCCTTTACGATGACTAAGTTTAACTGGATTATTGAGAGAACGTCATAGATGTTTGTTGAGGTCTATGCCCTACCATTCTTATAATAAATAAAACGTTGAACTTGAAAGGATAATAGGTTGAACTTTGACACTATCACAAAATAAAAGTATAATAGGTTGACCTTTGACACCATCACAAAAATAGATATGATAGGTGGCGGTACTCTCTTAAGGTCATGGGGTCAAAGGTAGGCGTCGTCTGCTATACTTCTACACACTAAAGTCAGTTAGCTGTCAGCTCTTCAACTAGTCAGTCTTTCTCAAGCACTCTCTCTCTCATAATTGTTATGTAGTAATTTAACTTGAATAATTTAACTTAATAAATATGTTGTTTATTATAAAGTCGGTTTATTTATTTAACTTGCAAAATTCACGGTAACATTTGGTAGCAGAGCGTGGTTTGCATTTATTTAAAGCCAAACGAAAACGAAATAGAAACTTAATGCAAGGCTGGAATACAAGGCTTAGCGAAGTTTGAACATAACGACTTTTAATATGGCGGAACGTGAATATAAACTACATGGACAATGTATCCAGTTAACGTCAGACAATTATAAGCAATGGAAATTCGATGTAGAAATGATATTACGAGATAAAGGACTTTGGGAAATCGTTGAGGGTACCGAAACCGCACCAGCATCAACAGAGTCTGAAGAGTTACAACAAAAGTTTAGATTAAGAAAGTCAAGAGCATACGCAACGATTGCTGCTTCAATTGGGGAAGATTTACGTAGCGTAATTGAAGAAACGTCAACAGCAGTTGAAGCTTGGGCTACTTTACGAAATACATACGAACCGAAATCCCGTGCTAGAATAGCGATGTTACAGAAAGAGTTTTATGGGTTGACTTATCAGCCTGGTGAACAAATGGCAGCGTTTATTGGACGATTATATAATGTGAAGCGCCAACTAGAAAATGCCGGACGTCCTGTGATTAAAGACGATGTTTATTACATACTAATTGGTTCGTTACCGAAATCGTACGATGCTCTCGTTTATCAAATGTATCAATCAGAGGATGCTGATTTTACTCCTGAAAAGATTAAGAAACTTTTATTATCTGAGGAAGTTCGACAAAAGCAAATGGGACAAGCTGACGAAAAGGCAGCGAACGCCTTCGTAGTTAACGTAAAGAAATCCGAGAATCGAACACCAAAATATACAGATAAAAAGCCTCAAGTTCAGGAAAGGAATTCAGAGAGAGGTGAACCGATAACGTGTTTTAAATGTGGACGCAAGGGACATCGAGCCAGCAATTGCTATAGCAAAAGAAAACCACAGAATAACGACAAAGGCCAAAGAAAAGGAGCTTTCTATGCATCAGCTATGTTATCGGAAACCTCGTCCGATACTTGGATTATGGACAGTGCGGCAACACACCACTTCTGCAATAAGAGAGACTGGTTTTGTACTTTCACACCATTAAGTACCGAAGCGACAGTGGGTGAAGGTAAATCGAGAGTCGAAGGCCAGGGCGATATTTGGCTTCAAATGTTAGATGAACCGAAGATTCAAATATGTTTTCGAAATACGATATATGCTCCAGGCATGAGAAGAAATCTGATGTCTGTACGTTTGATGGACCAAGCTAAATATACTGGCAAGTTTAATGATTCAACCTTTCAAGTTTATTTTCCGGATGGTGAAAAAGCTTTTCTGGCTCATTTAACGCGAGAGAATTTTTATACCGTAAATGCTCAAGTAATGAAAGAATTACCGGAAGATGACGAAGAAAAAACGACGGGAATGGAATCGTATAAAACGTCAAGTTCAAATATTACAAGAAATTTAAAAGGGATAGAATTATGGCACGCACGTTTGGGGCATATCAATCAAGAAGATCTTAAATATATGGCGAAGGAAGAAATGTTGCAGGGACTAGAACCATTTAGAGACACGTTAGCAACATGTATCCCGTGCAAATTATCTAAAAGTACAAGGCATCCGTATAAGAAGAATAATCAAATCAGAAGCACCGAAATATTGGATCTAATACATTCCGACGTATGGGGACCGTCCAATGTGGCTTCGCTAGGGGGAGCTAAATACTTTATCACGTTTATCGACGATAGGAGCAGGATGATTCGAGTCTTAACTATGGCCCACAAAAGTGAAGCATTTGATTGTTTCAAAGTTTATAAAGCCCAGGTAGAGAGACAAACAGGAAAGAAAATCAAGGCGCTGCGTACTGATAACGGTTTGGAGTATTGCTCCAACAAGTTTATTAATTACTGTCAAACGGAAGGTATCAAATTAGAAAGGACCAATGTATACTCACCACCCATGAATGGGGTCGCAGAGCGCATAAATCGCACTTTATTAAATACTGTCCGCACCATCATGGAAGAAACCAAGTTGCCGGAGATGTTATGGGCAGAACTCGTATTGACAGCCGCTCATTTAAAGAATCGATCAAGACATTCGCTTTTGGATAGAGTTCCACTTCAATGCTGGATGGAAAGAACCCCAAGCGCTAACTATTTGAAACGAATTGGGTGCTTAGCCTTTGCTCATATTCCACCGCAACATCGTAGAAACAAATTCCAGAATAGAGCGAAGTTGGGTGTACTAGTAGGATACGCAAGTACCACAAGAGGCTATCGAATATGGTTCCCAAAGGAAAGAACTGTCGAGGAAACTAAGCACGTAACGTTTAACGAAAATGAACTTGGCATAGAACAGTATAAACTTCCACAAAACGAAGTAGTATTAATGAATTGGCCTAGAGAGAACGAAGAAGAAGATGACGAAATAATTCCTAAGAAAAAGGAAATACCAAAGACTCCGCAAAGAAAAATATCTATTCGAAACGCGAATGAATCTCCTGCTGAAGAACGATTACAGTTAAGCGACGATGATGAACAAGAGGACCAACCACATTCAGTCATCCTAGAAGAGTCCAAGAACGATATAACTCAAACGGAAGCTAAAAAGGGTATTCAAGATATACCTACAGGTTGGCATCGTGAAGTACCAATTCGAAAAAAGGGAGCGTCAGCTGGAGAAGTTGATATATATTATCGGGATCCAGATGGAAAATTATGGAGATCTTACAAATCACTAGCGAAACATATTCAAGATAACAACTTAGCAATAGACCCGAAAGTCTTCGATTTCTCGAAAAAGAATCTGGCCTCATCGTTAATCAGCAGTATAACTCAAGAAGACATACTAAACGTTTTCGAAGCGTATCATACCGAAGTTATTATCCCGAATAATTATAATGAGGCTATCCAATCGCCGCAGAAAGAAGAATGGCAACGCGCCATGGATGATGAGGTTAAAACGTTAAAACATCGAGGAGTCGCTAAAATAGTTCCAAAACCTGAAGATAAGAAAATCGTAGGATGCCGCTGGGTATATCAAGTAAAGAAGAACATCAACGACGAAATTGTACGTTACAGAGCACGACTAGTGGCGCAGGGTTTCAACCAAGTGGAAGGAGAAGATTATGATCAGAGTTTCTCTCCAGTCGTGAATTTTTCTTTAATAAGACTGTTCTTCGCCATATTTATACTTACCTTCGGCTGGGTTCACGAACATTTGGATATCAAGAATGCCTATCTATACGGCGATCTAGAAAAGACTTGCGACGGCCAGCCGCATATCAATAAAATTTAATTAGAATATTTAGCCCCCTTTCCCAATTTTTCTACTATTAAACAACCCCAATTAAAAGAATCGTAACAATAAAAAAAAAAAAAAAAAAACATTTTTAAATTTCTTATGTCTAGCCCCCCTATCCCCACGCTACCCGATAAAAAGAACTCACATTAGAAAAACTAACCCCCTGCGCTGACCGTCACTTTCTCTCGCCCCAGAAAAACTTAAGTTGAAAATAAGATCAGATGATCTCCAACCTTGGAAGAGGAAACCCACTTTAGTTAAACAAAAAGTTTTTGTTTAGTAGCTTTAAGACTAGTAGTCAAGATAATCTGTTTTTGTTCGTTGTTAAGAAAATAAAATCCCTCTGAGCATATTGGTCAACTTGAATTAATCTAAAATTATGTCGAGGGAGAATAAATGGTCAGACAGGATACCGGCCGGCGAGAATTCACCATCATCGGACGAAGAGAATCAGGTATCTCTAACTCATTAGCTTTACGATAGATATTTATTATTTTAAAGAGAAAGGGGTTTGAACCATTAATGGGAAAATTCGCTGTATCCATTCCTAAATTCCTTGACAAATGGAATCCTGAGAATAGGAACCGGTTACAGAATTGGTGCCGTGACCATACCCCTTTCCCTTCGCCGTTTTTCGGCTTTTCTTCTCCTCGCCTTCCCGGTCCGCCATCTTGGCCTCCCCGACCTGGGCTTCAATTTTTTTCCGTTCGCCTTTTTCGGCCCGTTCTTTTTTGATGGGGGTGGTGATAGGCGTTATCTCGCCTATTCTTTTCAAAAATTCCTTATTTTAGTTAATGGAAATTTTCCACGACATTATCATTCTGATCTATTACTTTTGATTTTGATATTTATAATTATAAAACCTTTTTAACAAAACTTAGATGAATTAAACACACAATTTTGAGAAATATTTTCCTATTAATAGCAGGTTATTCAAACACTTTTATTTAATAAACGAAAATATTATTGTGGCATAAAACTGACGTCACCAAATAAAAATTTAGCTTTTACTACACCCCAAGATACAACCCCTTCTTTGTCATCAGGGTCCGAGATTAGTATTAATTGGGAACAACTACAACCAAACGATTCTGGAGAACAATCAGTAGAATCACCTTCCCCTTTAATTACTTATAATATACAGAATTTGTTACGCCCTTCACTATTACAAATCAATAAGGGAGAATCTATAATGGCGACATCACCACCTACTACAACTGTGCCAACTACTAGTACCCCTCCTCCTTCACCACATACTCCTGTAATAAGCCCACCTCTATCCCCGCATACTCCTACAGTAAGTCCACCATTAACCATGGCTGGGATAGTAAGTTCACTAAGTTCTGCAGTAAATATATTAACAATAAATTCCCCACCTGGGAATCAAAGACGTTTAATCAGAGTTGGTACCATACCAAGTGTGGGAAGTATAGCAGGGAGCCCTGGGTCTCCAGTGTCATCATCTCCTCCCGCAATGGGATTACCGTTTGGTAGTATATTAGGGAACACCCAGTTGGGTTCAGGTATGCCTATACTTAATGCCTCTGGGCATGCCAACCTTACTGGCTCGCTACAAGCGATGTTAACTACGACTACTACAACAACAATGGCAACTGGAACCATGACAACATCTTTGGTTCAACCATCGGGAATATTACCTATATCAACACTAACTTCAAGTACTTCGGGTCTGACTGGTCTTCAAGCGTCTCAACAACCGTCAAGTACACAGTCCATCGCTCAAACTGGAGGTTATGGACAGATACCTTCTGTTAGTACCACATTTGGACAACAGTCACAAACCCAAGCTCCATATCAATATCCTGGATTCATGATACCTCAACTTCAATCACAACCAATGACATTGACCGCAACAACTGTAACAGCAATGGCAACTGGAACTATATCAACGCCTATTGTTCATCCAACGGGAATATCATTTATTCCAACGATAACGCCGAACGTTGCTGGAGTTTCAGGTCCTCAAGTATTACAACAGACAACAGTGTCAAAACCAATGAATCCAATAGGAAGTCTTGGTCAGATACCTTATACAGGCGCCATATCTGGACTAACTCAAGGTCAAGTTCCTCAACAGCAGCAATATCAAATTCCAGGCGTCCAACAACAACAATTTCAACCAGTGACAACGCAAATAACGCATCCCATAGGATTTAATCCTCAAGCAACGAGTACGTTTGTTCAAGGACCTTCTATAACATCTACACCTGCTCAAGCTTATCAAGGATGGTATCCTCCACAAACACAGTTGCCACCACAACCAACTTATCCAACTCAACCACAACCGGGATGGTTCCCAATCCAGACACACTATCAACAAGGTCCTCCCTCGCAATTCCCTGCGGCTTCTCAACCCCCAGGTATTCAGGGAATATCTCCAATTCAAGGGACACCTGGTCAAGGTCAAGGACAAATATCTCCACCTTTGTCTCCTCGATCTACATCTATGCTAAGGACCGTGACTAAGGTCTTGAAGGAGAATAAAGGCCGCAGTTTAAAGGAACCTCCTGCCCGTTTAGTCTTCTATGGGACGCACCAAGAGAAGGTCTCTGAATTCTTGCGGGATCTGGATGAATATGCTAAATTCAATGAGCTAACGGAAAACCAAAAGATGGGACTCTTGCCAATGGTGTTAAAGGCACAAGCTCAGACCTGGTACAGAGGTTTACCCCAGCCGATGGGATGGAATGAATTCGAAGGGAGGATGAAGCGACATTATCGAGCCGAACAGAAGGAAGCTTTAGCCAAGGCCGAACTAAATCTTCGGTTTCATCGGCCAAATGAAACCATAGAGGAATTTTTCAGCCACTATGCAAGAGTAAATCAAAGTTTGACACCTCCTATCCCGGATAAGGAATTACAAGATATGATCAGGAGAAACATTCGTCCTGAATTTAGAGGAATTCTAACTTTCATGAGTGCCGCTACCGTCGGAGATCTTCATGATCACTGCCTCAAGTTGGAAGAGAGTCTTGGACTAACGAGAACTACTATGTATGGGACAACTATTCAACAGTACGGAACATACCTTCCTCAATTAACATCTCAAGGTCAATTGACTACTCAGATCCCTCAACCACCATTTCAACCATCTCCATATCAACAACTTATGGCGACCTCTCAACAATATACAACAACGCTTCAACCGACTACTCAGGTTCCTCAATTACCAGCCCAACCGTTTCAATTTCAACAGTTTTCAACAATTCCGCAATACTCAACGGCAACGATTCAACCTTCTCCGGCGACGCAACATATAAATACTCCAACGACCCCAAGTTCGACTCCAACGATGTATTTACCGAAGGAAACTCCTCAAGCGCAGTATCCTACCGCAGGAATTCTTCAATCAAGTCCTTCGCTCACAGGATTACCAGCGCAAATATATATTCCTACTGGAAATCCTCAGTTACCTACACCTGGAGCATCATGGCTGAATTATCTACAACAACTACAACCTACTACTATATCAGCAAATACGTTTCCGCAAATACGACCAACGACTCCCGGTCCTTTTGAACAAATCCCTCAATGTCAGACAGGATATACAGTTCAACCGCAACCCGTTGCTCCGACGTATCCATTAGTAGAACAAGGAACAGGACAAACTCCGTCACAACCAGTTAGAAGAACCACAGCACGATCAAATGTTCAGGGACAACAACGAATTCCATCAAGGACACCGAGAGTAATTACTCCTTCGTATAATCGACCTCAAGGACAACAATTTACCAGACCGGCAATTCTACAACCGAATCTCACGTGTTTCACCTGCAACGGTAGAGGTCATCTTTCAAGAGACTGTCCGACAGTTCGAGTACCAAGAACGACTCGTCCGGAAAACATCGGAGCGGGAGGCCAACAACAGGGCCAACGCCCTCCCGCACCGAACCAATAGCCCAACAGGAACTCAGTCGTACTGCTCCAAGGCCCCAAACCTATCAACTATCAGCAATACGACGAAGACGGGGCTTGCAGAGAAGGAAACCTCATACGATCACGACAATATTCGAACACGGAAAATTAAACACAAGAATAGACAATGGAGCAGAAGTCTCCATGATTAGCGCTGACCAATGGATGAAGATACGACAATTTAGAGGCGAAGCGTATGTCCCCTTCGAGAAGATATCTGAATGTATAGTTATGGGTGATGGAAGATACACCTTCACAAAAGGATCCATTCTCTTGGATTTCGAAATCATCTTCGAAAATCAGAAGAACCGGATGTTCACCCATGAATTTCACATCGTTCCGTCTCTCTTATGCGATGCCATTCTTGGTCAAGACTTCTTAGAGGATTGGGGAATGAAAATCGATTTCGAGAATTTAACTTGCTCGATTCAAGGAGAAACTCTCAAGTTCATTGGATGGTCTAAAGATAAAGGACCCCCGTCCCCAACCATGGTAAAGAACGTAACCGAAGCTGTCGAAGCAACAGGATTGCCAGATCAAAAGAAGAAAGAATTAAAGGATCTTTTGCTAAACTTTCCGGACCTCTTTAGCGACAAATTAGGCCATACAAGTCTCGTCGTACACGAAATCCATACAGGAGATGCGAAACCGGTTAACAAAAGAGCATATCGAGTCAGCGATGCCAAAAAACGGATTATCGAAGATAATATTCAAGAAATGTTAAAGGACGGCATCATACGACCTTCTACCTCGCCATGGGCTTCTCCTGTCGTTATTATCGAACAATACGATGGATCCGGAACCGGAAAAACTAAAACTCGATTTTGCGTGGATCTCCGAGAGGTCAACGCAGTTACCACAAAAGATCCTTACCCGATTCCTCGAATAGAAGAAACCCTAAACAAGATGGGCAAGCCAAAATACGTCACCGCACTGGATCTAAAAAGTGGATATTGGCAAGTTGAATTGGCTCCTGATGCCAAACCGAAGACCGCCTTCATTACCCACGCTGGTAAATACGAGTTCAACGTACTAGCCTTTGGTTTATGCAACGCTCCGAGTACGTTCCAGCGGGTTATGGATGAAATCTTCAGAGATGGCGAACCATTTTCCATCGTCGTCTATCTTGATGATATCCTCATAGCGTCCGAAACATGGGAAGAGCACTTAAACGCTCTGGAATACGTAATGAATCGTCTCAAGAATGCGGGATTAACTTTACAGTTGAAGAAATGCCGCTTTGCCAAGTCCGAGACCATTGTCCTAGGACATATCATCAATGAAAAAGGGATATTCATCGACCCTTCGAAAATAAAGGCCATCCAAGAATTCCCAAGACCAAAAACAATAAGACACATCCAACGTTTTCTCGGTATGGCCGGTTGGCATCACCGGTTTATCCCAAACTTCTCCGAAATAGTAGCACCCATCAATCATCTCAAGAAGAAAAATGTTCCATTTCGTTGGGAAGAAGATCAAGAACAAGCCTTCCAACAAATAAAGGACGCCATTGCAACAGCACCAGCTTTAGCTCCGTATAAAGCGGATATACCATGTATTCTAACAACCGACGCGTCCGGAACCGGATTGGGAGCAATGCTTTCCCAAGTACAAGAAAATGTAGAAGTACCAATAGCATACGCTAGCCGAAGATTATCCAAAGCCGAAACCAATTATAGTAACACCGAACGAGAATGCCTAGCAATCTATTGGGCCGTGGGATATTTTAGACCATACTTGGAAACGCTTCCGTTCACCGTCATTACGGACCACAAAGCTTTACAATGGCTATTCACATTAAAGGAACCACATTCAAGATTGGTAAAATGGGCTATGTACCTGCAGACATTCGATTTTAAAATAATGCACAAGAAAGGAGTTGAAAATGTCGTAGCAGACGCTTTATCTCGAGCCCCATTGGGATTATTAGTAATGCCGCTTCATCGATTATCAACTTCTGAAGAATCACTGTGAATCTCCGACAACGAAGAAAATAGAGAAAATCCAAGGGAGAATGTTTTACCACCATTTCCACACGCAAATTTCCATATCTTCAATAGAAATGACATCGTTACTGCTCAGCGAGAAGATCCAAGCATGGAGGAAATCATCGAAAGACTATCAAGAGAAAATGCTCCCCGAGATCGGATATATATATTGCGCAATAATCTCGTATACAGAAGAGAAACTGGCAGATATCCTGAACGAATATATCTTCCAACAAGATTAAGACCAGAAACTCTTCGTTTACTTCACGATCATCCTCTCGCTGGTCATCGCGGAAGAGATAAAACTATTGCAAAAATAGAAGCAAGATTTTGGTGGCCCTCACTACGAGCAGACGTAGCGAAATACGTGAAGGAATGTCTCCTATGTCAGCAGTATAAGATAAGGAACACTCGTACTCCCGGACTCATGAAGTCGACCGAACCAACGGCTCCATGGGATAAAATAGGCGTGGACATAATGGGTCCATTCCCAATTAGTAGAAAGGGATACCGATACTTGATCGTATTCGTCGATTATATGACCAAATACGTCGAACTGGTTCCTATAGTCGCCATGACAGCTGACGCATGCGCAAGAGCTCTGAAGAAGGTCATCTGTCGATGGGGCGCTCCCAAGCAAATACTAAGTGATCGTGGAACTCAATTCGTCTCAACTCTATGGAAAGATACTTGCAAGCTATTCCGGATAACTCCTATATACACTACGCCGTATCACCCACAATCGGATTTGACTGAAAGAGTCAATCGAGTCCTAGGAGAAACGATTTCTATTTACGTCGGAAATAACCATCGAACTTGGGACGAAACGTTAAATTCATTAGCTTTCGCTATAAACTCCACTCCGCACGATACTACAAGACGCTCACCATTTTATCTAAATATGGGACGAGAGCCCAGGCTTCCATGGGATTTCGATATCGGAATGCCTGTAGAGGAGTTCGAAGATCGATCAGAAACTTTAAGAACTCTTCGAGAGCAATGGGAATTAACTAAAGGATTTTCCAGACTAGCCCAAGCTAAACAAAAGAAGTATTATGACCGAAGACGAGCGGATCTTGAATTTGAACCAGGAATGCTAGTCTGGAAAATGACTCATCCATTGTCAAGAGCCAATATCGGAAGGATGGCAAAGTTATGTCCGAAATGGTCAGGTCCCCATAGGATAGTCGAAAAACGAAATCCATTAGTATATATTTTGGAAGACGCTATTACTGGAAAAAATATTGGACCAATAAACATTGCCCAATTAAAATTGTATCATGCGAAAGATATTCAAATCGAGGAAATAGAACAGCCTTTACCTGCTGCTCCGGAACCGGAAGTACTTCCACCCGAAGAAAACTTACCAAGAGAGAATGAAGTAGAACCTCCACAAATATCTGATAGAGACAAAGACAGAAGATCCTCGGGATCGCAAGTCCGAGTACTTACAAAAGAATGGCAAATATCTCAAGAAAAGAAGAAGGCTCCTGCGACTGATTCAAGCGAACGTATGCGTCGACATCTAAGGAAAAAGAGACCTCGTCGATATATATCCTCCTCGTCATCAGAAGATGAAATACCATCACCTGTTATTAGGAAAAAAGCAAAAACTCCTCCAAGGATTCCCCAACAAAGGAGCCCAAACGTACTCCTTAGGCGACCTCAAGAAAGTTCAGAATCAGGAACTGACAGTGACGATGATTCAGGAGGAAAACGAATAGCTAAATTGAAGAAGCAACAAGAGACTGTACCAAAACAAATTGGTTTACCATCAACAGGACTAGCGCTAGCAAAGGACATACCTTTACCGAAGACGAGCACGGATACACCAACAAAGCCAACTGCTGAATCAAGCAAGAAAACTTTACGAAAAACCCCGGATCTTAGCTCTAGCGAAATTTCCTCAGGAAGAAAGTGGGAAGAAGAATACCCTATCCTATACACAGGTTCTTCGACAAGTGAAGACCTCAGACAGGAAGATATACGACTCAAGGAGAAACAATCTTTACTAGAGTCACCTCGAAAGGAGTCCAATAAAGATCTAGACAGAGTAGAAACTCAAAAACGGATAAGAGAATCATCTTCAATGAACTCTGAAAAACAAAAGGATAAACGTTTAAAATCGAGTCGTGTCACTCATACTTTAAGTCCGAGTCGAAGCTCCTCAGAACAGGAATCAACGTCGCTCAGTACGAGAAAGGAAAAAGAAAAATCAAGGGAAAGTGACACGAAACCCAAAACGAAGAAACGTGAACGAGAAATTTCATCATCTCCACCAGAATTGGAAGCCGCTATACAAAGAGGGCGAGAGATTCTAAAAAGGAAACGACAAAGAAAAGAAATTCCTTATTTAAGAAGAATACGAGAGGATATGCCAAGTACTAGCATGATTGGTCACGTCTCAAACGAAGAACATATGGAAACCGAAGATCCAGAATTACTTCCGGAAATGGAGACACGCTTAGAATTACCCTTTAGAAAAGGATGGAGTCGAGCAGTGTGCTACAGACACACAACACACCCCGGAAAGCCAATTATGGATATATATTATTATCCTCCAGTAGCTCCTAGGAAACGATTACGTTCTCCGAATGAAGTTCAAGCTTATTTAAGAAAACATAATATAGAAAATGTTTCAGTAGACAATTTCGATTTTAAACGCCGTCATATAGCTTGTTCCCCTTGGGAAAGAATTACAACCGCGAAAGAAAGAAAACAAAACCCTACAGCTTGTTAATTTTTATTCTAATCCTATTGAGGAGACAAACATTAACGATAAATTTTTCAGATGGAACTATCTACGGATCATTATGGCAAAGAAGGGAGAAGAGAATGGTCTACCGGAGCCGGACGCGGGAGCCCTAACAAACACAACGATCCAAAAATCCCATACAACAAAGGTCGTGGAATTTTATTCGATTGGTATCGCGATTTCCTCGCGAAAGATACTGAACACAATCGTTGCGTCGAATCGGATGGGAGTCAAATTACTCAAGTCGCCCCTAAGTCAGATCAATTCGAAGACGTTTCAGACTCAGAATTGGGAGCCTGTGCGATGCCCCTCCCTCTTCGTTCAATTTCCCGATCTGGAATCACTCGAGAAGAAAAAACCGTACTACAAGAATTGAGCTACGAGACCATAACTGCTTATCAACAATCTTCCAGTTCAGGAGAAGGAGATACAGCATCACGAGTCACGAATCTAAAGAAAAAAGAAAAAATAAATTCTCCTCTGCATTCCAGTGACATACGCCTCGAGTCACAAAGACTGGAAATAATGTATACTGTCTCCCATAACCACGTCGACTCTACTTCAGACTTGAATCAACAATTAGAAACCCGAAGAATCATGGTAGGCCCTCTCCAATCACCTTCGAATCATAATACTACCAAGGAGAGAAACGAGGAATCTTCATCGGTAGTACTCCGAAATACGACAAGAAACCAGGAACCACAAGGAGTCCGCTCTTCACAAGAACGTCCTCTTAGGGACACCATAAGCCCTTTCTCCACTCGAGATAATCCGGTCAATGATAATCACACCCTAACCCTCTTCAAGGCCTATGGATCGTTGCCTGTCCCACCGTATCGCTTTCTACTCCTATCAGACGAAGCAAAAAGACATCCTCCTCCTTTGCAATCGTCAGCGCCACTGGGAAGACAATTCTTCCCAATCGTCTGGCCAGGGATAACTAGAATGGAGGAAACCCAATGGTATCCAATAACCGAAGAGGGATGGCCCGTAGTCAAGACTCCCAAAGAAAACGAACCCTGCGTTGCCTGCGGCGTCTTTGGGAAGCACTTTGCAAAGTGGTGCCCTCGCAGGTACAAAATCAGACAACGTATAGGAGAACTAAAATCGCAAAGAAAGGAAAAAGATAAACGACCCCAAAACCCACCGAGAAATGAACCAAAAGGACCAGATGATTCACCAACAGGAGGACATCCTTCCGGCTCAATTTGAACTTGACTATTGATTTTTCTGCCTAACTCTTTCTAATTATATTTTGTAAACAAAAAAAAAAAAAAAAAAAAAAAAAATTTTTTTTTGGGGGGGGAGATTGCGACGGCCAGCCGCATATCAATAAAATTTAATTAGAATATTTAGCCCCCTTTCCCAATTTTTCTACTATTAAACAACCCCAATTAAAAGAATCGTAACAATAAAAAAAAAAAAAAAAAAAAAACATTTTTAAATTTCTTATGTCTAGCCCCCCTATCCCCACGCTACCCGATAAAAAGAACTCACATTAGAAAAACTAACCCCCTGCGCTGACCGTCACTTTCTCTCGCCCCAGAAAAACTTAAGTTGAAAATAAGATCAGATGATCTCCAACCTTGGAAGAGGAAACCCACTTTAGTTAAACAAAAAGTTTTTGTTTAGTAGCTTTAAGACTAGTAGTCAAGATAATCTGTTTTTGTTCGTTGTTAAGAAAATAAAATCCCTCTGAGCATATTGGTCAACTTGAATTAATCTAAAATTATGTCGAGGGAGAATAAATGGTCAGACAGGATACCGGCCGGCGAGAATTCACCATCATCGGACGAAGAGAATCAGGTATCTCTAACTCATTAGCTTTACGATAGATATTTATTATTTTAAAGAGAAAGGGGTTTGAACCATTAATGGGAAAATTCGCTGTATCCATTCCTAAATTCCTTGACAAATGGAATCCTGAGAATAGGAACCGGTTACAGACTGTTTTCATGAAACAAATACCTGGTTACGAAACGAAAAACCCGAAGAACTTTTGTATCAAGCTATACAAAGCACTTTATGGCTTGCCGCAGAGCGGACGACAGTGGTATTTGGCTCTAGATCAAACTTTTCAAGAATTAGGTTTTAACAAGTTATTGGGTACTAATTGTATTTATATAATGCCGTATAAAGCGATAGTCCTCGTCTACGTCGATGATCTAATAGTACTAGCCAAGAACGACGAAATCACGGAAAATATATATCAACTACTATCAACAAAATATGACGTTAAACGACTCGGACCTATAAAGAAATTGTTAGGTGTGGAATTTAAATTCTTATCAGACGGCACTTTAAAAATGAGTCAAACTAACTATATCAAACAAGTTGCTGAACGATTTAATGTAAATGCCGAAGAGCCAGTAAGCTTACCGATTCCATCATCTACAATCCTATCAAGAATGGACTGTCCGGATAAAGATGAAGATAAAGATCGTATGAAAAACGTACCGTACAGAGAACTCATCGGCTGCTTATTATTTGTAGCTCAAAAGACTAGACCTGACATTCTCTTCGCAGTAATAGCATTATCTCAATTTAACAACAATCCGGGCTATACACATTGGACTAGGCTATGTCAATTACTACGTTATGTCCTTACTACGTCAGATCTTGGAGTAACGTACCACAAAAATGAAGAGTTACAATTTACAATGTATTGTGACAGCGACTGGGGTGCTGATCGCGATACTCGAAAGTCAACATCTGGATACGTATTATTTCTTGGAGATTGCCCTATAATTTGGAGATCTGTTAAACAGAAGTCTGTATCGCTTTCAACCATGGAAGCGGAATACGTCGCAATATCTGAAGCCTTAAAAGAACTGTTATGGATCCTGCCGATAATCAACGAACTAAAAATGGGTAATATTAAGAAACCAGTGATCTTATGTGATAATCAATCCGCAATCTTTTATTCACACAATAACGTTGAAAATCAAAGATCAAAACACATTGACATTAAATATCATTTCATTCGCGATAAATTAACTGAAGAAATGTTTAGTTTAAAATATATTCAATCTAATAAGAATGTCGCGGATATTTTTACAAAGTTATTATCTAAAACCAATTTTGATAATTGTGTGAAAAGATTAAATTTAAACGTATTATAAAGATTATCAAATTCTAAAGATATTGTCAAAGAGGGGGAGTGAAAGTATAATAGGTTGAACTTTGACACTATCACAAAATAAAAGTATAATAGGTTGACCTTTGACACCATCACAAAAATAGATATGATAGGTGGCGGTACTCTCTTAAGGTCATGGGGTCAAAGGTAGGCGTCGTCTGCTATACTTCTACACACTAAAGTCAGTTAGCTGTCAGCTCTTCAACTAGTCAGTCTTTCTCAAGCACTCTCTCTCTCATAATTGTTATGTAGTAATTTAACTTGAATAATTTAACTTAATAAATATGTTGTTTATTATAAAGTCGGTTTATTTATTTAACTTGCAAAATTCACGGTAACAGAACTAAAACTATCTATTAAAAAACATCTGAAACATTACTTATTATTCAAATAAAACTCATTAATTAGAGCAGGAGAGAGACTATAGAAAACCGCCAAGAAATCTATAACTAAACCAGTTGGTGGCGCCAACTAAAGAGAACCTCATAATTACACAAAAGGCCAATAGGTCCTAAATTCGCAATGTTACAATGAATCACCTGTGAAAAGCTACTGTGGCCACGAGTGTCGAGGACCCATTAGCTGGAGTTCGAAGACCTCAGTGGCAAAGATAATTTTTCGCGCCATTAACTAGAAGATTTGGATTTGTTACTTAGGTATAACCTGTAATGTTTATTAAGAGAGGGGTCGTTGGATAAAGCCAACCATGTACTTAATCTAGTAGACCATTGTGCAACCCCAGGCAGTCAAAGGCTTAAAAAAGCCTGATTTCAGTGAGAAGCGAAGAACTCGTTTCACTGGGATATCAGAAAACTCATTGTTGTTCATTTGATTCGTACCAATATTCCTAAACCTCTGGGCCTAGTTATTGTGGCTACGCAGAACGCTAGAGGAGTACTTATCGCTTTCTAGCTGGGCAGCTGTTCATAGGCTAAATTAAAATAATGATGGTACTGTTTAACACAACCAACTTATTTTCTAAAATGAACTTTACAAAATATGTTAATTAAAAACATAAATAAACCAGCCTCCCGCCAACTGCCTTTATAATACTCCAGATCTTCTTTATATATCATTCCTTATTAACGCCTCATCACTTGACCTAAGGAGTTCCCTGTAGCGCCCTCTAACCCAAGTGATAAATACAGGGTTGGTGCTCAATTTGTGCTTGGCCACGATGTCTCGATAAAAGAACACCTAGGGACTTTCCTTCTTCTGGTAAGAAGCACCCCTTAAAATAACCCGCCCTTCAAAAAGGAAAGACCCTTGGGGGGAAAAAAAAGAAAAAAAAAAAAACGAAACAAAAACCAAGAGTAATCCAATTTTAATAACTCGCAAAACGGTACAAAAAAATTTTGAAGCAAGGAAAAAAAAAATACAACTAATGTGTGTGCACAAACACTGTGACCAGGTCATCATATAGAACCATAAAGAAAAAACTGGCAAAAATTAACCTGAAAAAAAAAAAGAAAAAAAAACGAAAACAGACACTCTAGAAAAATGAAGGGCCAAAAAATTATGCGCGAAGAATAGTATGAGTATTATTTCGAATAGTTGGAGCGCTTTCAGAGAATCGTACCCCTCCCATGTTTTCAAAACAGTATAAATAACGCCAGAAATAGCAACTTAACGTGATCCACTCGAAATAGGGGAATTTGATTCTACTATAATTCGAGAGGGGGGAATAACCTGCAGAGAATCCTAGGGACTAGTTAAATGTGTCACACAAATCAACGGGAAAAATTTACACAATTGAAAAATATGCCAAAAATTCATAATTAAACGCTATGCTTCCCGTAGAAGTTAGTAAAATTAATGGGTAATCCGATGGTAATTCCTAATGTAGAATCGTGATACAGTCGGGGTATGCATCCCGGCATTTAACAAAATAGGTTGTTCAAAACCCCGAGCTATACCCATTTGTTTACAAAAGGCTGATTGTTGCAATTGTTAAGGACAAGATGGGGTTGATGATTTGATTATTTGATTTTTTTTTTTTTTTTTTTTTTTTTAAATCAAAAAATTTATTTGATTTAAATCAGATGTTTTTGATTTTTATTAATTTTTATGATTTCTATTGATTTTTTTTTTTTTTTTTTTTTTTGAATTCTCATTAATTTTTGGGATTTTCATGGGAATAAATTTATGCTTTATCTTGGTGAAACTATACCAAATAGCATTGCATTTTCTGCCGGCTGACATGATGATTTTAGAATCACTGGTCCGTAGTACCTACTCAAACTGATTTACATCAACATTCCTGGGACACGATCCTATAGCCTTAACATAGTCAATCCAATGGCACTCACTCTGCGAACATTACTATACGCCAATGCCTGTCGTACCTGATCCTCCAAATGGCGTTCTTCAAACGCTCGAGCAAATGTTTGTGGCACACCCACCATTGTAAAAATACCTTCCGTTTTTCCATGCTTTAACAAAGTGACCTTTGAAAGTTCCTCAGGGAAAACACCAAGGTGAGTTACACCCGCCTCAAAGTTACCTGGAAACAAAGCTCCATTGTTAATTATAAACTAGCGAAAACAAGGTTTTAACATGGTTCTTTAGAAAAAATATTTCAGTGAGAGGAATATATCCACATAAGGGATCACCGGGGTATCCTTATCTGGTGCAGGAGTTATATTTCCTGAGGGAACCTTTGGTATGAGAGTGAGATTTCCTGATAGGACCTCTGGTCCTGGACCCGCATTTCCTGTTGGGACCTCTGGTCCTGGACCCGCATTTCCTGTTGGGACCTCTGGTCCTGGACCCGCATTTCCTGTTGGGACCTCTGGTCCTGGACTGGCTTTTTCTGATGGAACCTCTGCTCCTGGACTGGCTTTTTCTGATGGAACCTCTGGTCCTGGACTGGCATTTCCTGATAGGACGTCTGGTCCTTGACTGGCATTTCCTGATAGGACGTCTGGTCCTTGACTGGCATTTCCTGATAGGACGTCTGGTCCTTGACTGGCATTTCCTGATAGGACGTCTGGTCCTGGACTGGCATTTCCTGATAGGACGTCTGGTCCTGGACTGGCATTTCCTGATAGGACGTCTGGTCCTGGACTGGCATTTCCTGATAGGACGTCTGGTCCTGGACTGGCATTTCCTGATAGGACGTCTGGTCCTGGACTGGCATTTCCTGATAGGACGTCTGGTCCTGGACTGGCATTTCCTGATAGGACGTCTGGTCCTTGACTGGCATTTCCTGATAGGACGTCTGGTCCTTGACTGGCATTTCCTGATAGGACGTCTGGTCCTTGACTGGCATTTCCTGATAGGACGTCTGGTCCTTGACTGGCATTTCCTGATAGGACGTCTGGTCCTTGACTGGCATTTCCTGATAGGACGTCTGGTCCTTGACTGGCATTTCCTGATAGGACGTCTGGTCCTTGACTGGCATTTCCTGATAGGACGTCTGGTCCTTGACTGGCATTTCCTGAATGTTCCGGTTCAGAAGCCATGGTTCGTGATGAATCTGCCTGACCCACATCTTGAACATCAATACCGGTTGTTATAGGAGTACTGAGTTCCAGAATAGGCAGGTCACTAAACCCTAACGGGGGATGATATCCATGAGTATGGCCAAAATTAGTGATCTTCCTCAGTATGGTGTGCCAACCATTGCTGGGCATCCTCAGCAGAGACAGGTTCAGGAGGGATAGGAACTATTTAGTGGCTCATAAATATTCGCTGGCTTTCTGAGAGACGAGTGAGCCTATGATAATTTTAAGTAGTGCAGGAGGAAGGCGCTGCGTCTATATAAAAATATAATGGAAAAGAGCCCTTAATAATATCCAGGGTTGAAAGTCCTCTACAATGTCGAATAGTCTAAAGAATTATAAGCAATAGGCGGAGACATGGAGCAATTTACGAGTGACAAAGATTTAGCTTGAATTGGATGTTGTGAAAAATAAAATTCAATATCTTTGTATGAATTTAGAAAGGGAGTGAAGTCCCCCCTTTCACTCTACTAAACGTGATGACGCCCAAAACGTCGTCGCGTTCCTTGAATGTCGAGCTTTCAGGCCAGGCGAATTTCCGGTTTAGATAGCTTACAAACACATCATGCCGGAAATCGACCTGGCCAGATAAGTTTAGCAGACGACGTTGCGCTACATTAAAAACCCCACCTTCCACTACCTTTCTAAATTCTCTGATTTAATAGACAGGAGTCCTGAGTTCGAATCTCTTCTATTTCCCACTAGTTACGATCGGCCCCCGTCTGTAGGTTTCCCCAGATTATATAGAAGGTCGTCCTGGTAGTCACGTGACATTCTGGGTGACAATGAATCCTCATGACATAGGTAGCGCCCTCTAGGAGGTTTCCTCAAGGGTTGAAACTATGATTAAGTCCCGTTTGACAGCCTGCAGTTCATGAACCTAGGTAAGCCTTTTGGTCTTTCATTAAAGGTATAAAAGGGGTCCCCATTACAATACCCCCCGCCACAAATAATGAAAGACCATGAAAATAAAATTAAAAAAAAAAAAAAAAACAACAAAGAGGTAGATAGAGGGTTTTAATATCGGGAGAGGAAACAACAACAAAAGGAGTACCGAAATACAAAAGTACAAAAAAAAATTTTGTTTAAACATAAAGTGCCAAAATTGCACACAAAAAGTAAACAAAAGAAAAATGGGTGAAACCAGAAAATTACAAAAAAAGATACCAAACTAGGTTACTCGAAACTGAAAGAAATAGAAAAAAATATATATACTCCCCTTAAATCCCATTAATTCTGAAGGGATTATCCCTTATTAGGTGGGTTATACAAAATCCAAAAAATTTACTAGAAGGGGGGGGGGCACCTAAACTAATCCCTAAATATTAAATCCCATCATATACCAAGAACTCGATTGGTGTTTTCCCAAATCTGACGCACCAATTCCGATACCTGCTCTCCCCTAAGGTTGGCTATATAATGCGCAAGTAAGTCACACCAGGGTGAGATACACTGGGGATACCCTTTAGAAATGGTAGGGCTAATGGCTGGATCATGGGGGAGTTAGACTCCACTAATCTGGGGATTTGTACCCTGGAAAGTCAATATTAGTATGGGGTGGCTAGGGACCAGTTCTTGTTGTAAGATCGTAAAACAATCTCCAAATGCAAAACGGCAATGGACACACACAGGTTGCCCAAATTCCTTGGCAATGCCCAGTTGCTTCCTAAACGCGACTTGTTGCTGAATCTTAGAACAATTCTCCAGAACGTCCGGGGTATAGTCTAGTCCAACATTTCCGATTCCGCGGACACGAGAAAATCGCAAACATTGTCGAACAATATCTTCCATCGCGTTCTCACAAAATTGTCTGGCAAATGCTGGAGACACCCCTACTACCAAATAGATTCCAGGAATTTTCCCAAAGTGGAGGAGAGTTGATGAAGTCAATTCGTCGGGTCGATTCCCCACATGAACCAAGCAACCCTCTAATTTTCCGAGAAATAACGTCGGATTGTTCAGCCCATATTTGTAAACCCGTTTTTCGGTAAAACAGGTTTAAAGAAAATAATGCATCCACATATAGCATATCTTGATCGAGCGAAGGTGGAGAAAACTGTGTGGCCTTGTCCACACAAGAGGTGGAATCATTTATGGGACTATCTACAAGGGGTCTGGGTGGCATTATCAGTCTCAGGTATTGCACTAGGTTGTTGTGTGGTAGTAGGTGGTGAAATCCCAATGTCCCTCTGGACCTCTCCAGGTGATGAATCATTGATATTGCATAACAGTCGGGTCCTATTTTGAAGCTCTAATAACTCTAGAGGACGGATTGTATCATGTAAGAAAGCATCCAAAGGAGAGTCAGGTACCCTTGAAGAGGAGTTACGCCCACGTTATACACCTCTATGTAAAGGCATCTACAGAAATATAGGACAACAATATAATCATGAGTGTCGTACAGATTCATATGGGGGATAAGCAATAGGTATAGGTCTCATTGAAAAGTTAGACCTATTTAAAATCTTGGTTGCAATGGCATGTAATAAGAGATAATCTTCAATATCAGGAAATAACCGTAGTTTTCGAACATTAGGGCCCGTGGTATAATAGTAGACGTCCCCAATACGAGAAACTTGGGATATACGGAATACTATTTCCCTATGCCAACCATAAGAAAAACGTTTTAACAAAGGGTTATCCATTTCTACCATATCTGTAGCTACAACGGGGTCAGCACTAACAACAAGTGGTTGTTGATCTACTACTGGATTTAAAACTTGAATCTCCTCTATAAGGGGACTCGAAAATATGACTCTTGATCTTAAATTATAACGGGGAGGTTCCTCATTTTCACTTTCACTAGAGGGTTCCTCGACAATTATGGAGCTGCCTATTCGATCATTTAAATTTCTGACATTCCAAGGATCATCAGTATCATTATCATTCGAATTATCAAAGTTGTTATCTATTGGGGTAAAATATGGGTCTAAAGACGAGGAAGATTCTATTTGTTCTACGGAATCAGGTACTACAATAACTTCTAATAATTCTGAATCATTGTCTATATCATAAGAAGCAATTCTGGTGGGAGGGAATGTAACCGCCATGGGATGTTGTCGCCATAAGAAGCCGCTAGGGGGGTGCTTTCAGTGAGGACTGACAAAAACAAAATAGAGGGGGAAGAACCCCAGTTGGTTTTGAGGAGGCAAAGAGAGAAGGTGCTCGAAAAGGAGATTCCCTGACTGAGATCGCCAACCAAGATTAAGTGGTAGATTAATAAAAGTTGAATTGGATTTATTAAAGTAAGTGCTTTTAATTAGAAAAAGAATTCCACTGGATTAAGCTCCCCTTCCAAGTCAGTTAATGAAATAGCACGTTACAGGAACATGACAAAAGTTTGATCCGGGTCTATGGGTGGTTCCTTGGCAACTGGTTCTGTAACAACGGTTGGGTTAATCTGTGGTTCTAAGACTTCCTGTGTGTCTAGGGATGCAGTACACATATACAATTTTAACTGATTAATGTGCCAAGTGCCAACAAGTGCTCCTGTACTCATCTCCATGATTACATAACTCACAGGAGAAATATTTTCAACAATTCGATAAGGCCCTTCCCAACGAGGTGCAAACTTAGCAGAAAACTTGGCAGCAGCATTTGACAATCTATGTCCCAATTTCGATACCAACTGTCCCACTTCAAGTTCTCCGTTTGTATAATTCCTGTCATAAAAATACTTCTGTTTCATGCTAGCCAACTCATTTATTTCTTGTGCGAAATCTATAGCTTTTTTCTAATCATATATAGGTCCTTTTTCGTACTATAAAACTGTTTCTACATTAATTGGTACTCCCTCAAAACTTCTTTCGTCCCAGGGCAATGTAGGTTCATAATCATGGTGGAGATAAAAGGGGGAATATCCAGTAGATGCGTGTACTGTACTATTAATAGCTAACTGAATTAATGGTAAATTTTCATCCCATTTTGTATGTACATTTCCTGTATATATACTCATAATTTCTCCCATAACTCTATTCACTCGCTCAGTCATATTGGCCTTTAATCTTCAACTTATGACATAATTGTTTCCAAAGGTTAGATGTAAATGGGGACCCATTGTCTGACAAAATGGCAGCCATAGTATCATGCCTAGAAATATATTGGAGCAATACTTTACACAATATAGGAGCTGTAATACTTCTGACGGGAAAAACTTCAACATATTTCGTAAAATAATCGACCATTACTACTAGGAATCGATTTTGGTTGTTTGTACAGTGTAATGGACCCATAATATCTATTCCTATTAAACCTCCTGGGTGTATTTTATACGAGGGTATCATAAGACCAGGACGCTTTGTATTTCCGCTCTTATATCGCTGACAGACTTCACATTCCTTAACATATTTCTTGACCAGTGTATATAATTGGGGATGATAATAACGAGCCCTAATTTTGGCATAGGTAGCAGTTCTACCTCTATGACCTGACAAAGGATGGTCATGATATGCTTGTAGTATTCTGGGAAATAAACATGAAGGAATCACCACCTTCGCTGGTTGAAAGCCCTCAGGCTTTCGATAAATTACATCATCTTTGATTTCATATACTCTTGATAGTTAATTGTTATCCAACTTAGTTATTAATTCAGTCAATTTGGGATCAGATTTTTGAGCTTCTTTGATTTCATCCATTGTAACGAAATCCTGATGCGATACATTAGGACCTGGGTTACATGCTATGACATTTAAATTAATGGGTCTTAAATCCTCGGGTTCTTGCGTATCAAAATTCTTAGGACTAACAGATTGTAAATCAGATACGGGACATCTTGATAGGGCATCAGCTACATGGTTTTCACTACCTGATTTATGTAAAATCTCAAATGGCATAGTTCTTGTAATTCTAAGGCCCATCTCATCAATCTACTCTTTTTATTTTTAAGTTTATGTAACCAGCAGAGGGCACGATGATCGGAGAAAATCGCAAAATTTCTTCCCTCTATATAATGTCAAAATTTTCTAACTGTTTCGATAACCGCTAGAGCTTCTTGTTCTGGTGTACTGTGCTTTAACTGTGCTGGGGTCAATAATTTACTAAAATAGGCCAAAGTAACTTCGTCTTCACCCTGAATTTGACTTAACATACCCCCAATACCTGTCCCACTAGCATATTTTCCATCGGGGGTGGGCACCTGAAGCATAGCTGCATTAGCAATTAAATATTTCAGTTCCTGAAAAACATTATGTTCAGCTTCACCCCAGCGCCATCTATAATATTTCCTTTTTAATTTATTCAAGGAAGCTGTAAGATCAGCTAATCGGGAAATAAATCTAGTGTGGTATCCACACATACCTAAGAAGGAAGATACTTGCTTGACATTTCGGGGTTTTGGAAATTCAATAATAGCTCTAACTTTATCACGGTCTATTTGAACTCCCTGTCACTAACAATATATCCCAATACTGAAACCTGTGATATGCCATAATAATTTTTACTTAGATTAAGGGTTAGGCCTTCATGCTTCAATTGGGAAAACACATAGCGTAAGGCTATTAAATGATCCGACCAGGTTTGTCTATCAATAATTATGTCATCAAGGTAAATTCTCATACCGTATCTTCCGGCATATCTTAGAACTCTATTCATCAAATGCATAAAGCTCGACGGGGCATTTTTGAAACCAAATGGCAAGACTAACCATTCATATTTACCATTCCTAGTTACAAAGGCAGTTTTCTCTATATCTTCAGGGGCCATTTAAATTTGCCAATAACCTGATTTAAAATCGAACTTAGTAATATATTTGGGAATCTATTATTTCATCTATCTTCGGAATAGGGTAGGGATGATTAATGGTTTCGGCATTCACTGCGGTTAAATTGATACACATGTTAAATATTTTCAGATATTTAGTTTTATGTTATGATTTATGAATATTGAATAAAAAGTTTTTGATATATTTCCCGTTATAGTTCTTTATTTAAATGTTCAATCGTTGTGGTGGTTTAATCACTCGTGCTGAACGACGCAACGTTGGTTGTGGCGTAGTTTGCGGTTGATTAGATTGAGACCTCAACGATGAAGAACCCTGGGACGGTGTTTGTGTTTTAACTGGTGATTTGTTCTGGACTGTTTCCTGTTCTGTAAGCTCTGGTTCGCTTTCTGTGTCAGTTGCTTGTGAAGTAGACAAACTCGTTGCAGGTTCCTCGGTTTTCAATATTTGACGTCTATTTCGTCGGAGAATAGCACCATCGTCCAGTTGTATTGTATATGAGCGTGGTGCTACTTGTTTTAGAACCTTGCCCTTTCTCTGCGATTCGTTGCTGTTCTGATTCTGACCACATCTTTGGGTTTGAGTGGGTTCAGACGACGTCCTTTGTTTGTCTGAGGGTGCTTCTTTAGTACTTTGGGAACAGTTGGTGTATCTAGTACTGGCAGCCGTGTAGTCGTGTACGTAGTGCTTGACCCATGAGAAGTTGGGCTGGAGAATCTCCATGATCTAATGGCGTGTTCCGGTAACTTAATAGACATAACGAAAAGTCTTCTCCTGATTCGATAGCTTTCCTTAGTAAACGCTTGGCTACTTGAACCTCTTTTTCTGCTAACCCGTTGGAACGTGGGTAATTAGGGCTTGACTTAGTCGATTTGAAATCGTATGTAATGGCAAACCTGCGAAATTCGGTACAGTCGAAAGGCATGTTATCCGATAACAGTTCAACAGGTATGCCATGACGAGCGAATATGCCCTTGAGCTTATGTATGTACTAGCGTTGTTAAAACTCTGACGTTACCAACTTGTATTGGCAAACGTATATATCCGCATGTGGGGATAATTTCTATCATGTAGCCTGTGACAGTTTTCTTGTACGCTTTGGTCTGTGGCTTTGGACTGATAGTTTTATAGTAGCTCAGAGGGAGGAGATTTGTTTGTGCTCCTGTATCCACTTTAAAAGGAACTATCATTTCTCCTACCTTTCCGTTTACTATCCAATCTCTGGAAGTAACTGTTTCGTCGTTGCGATGTTCACAATGAGGCTTGTTTCCTGCCATCGTGGATACTTCTACTGCTCCTAAGAGATAATCATCGCTATTGCTATCATTTTGCTCTACTACATTAACAGTACTCTTGTTTTTCTTGGCTTTTCTACATGCTTTTGCGAAATGATTGTTACCCTTGCAATAACTACATTGTTGTCCATATGCAGGACATTTATTTTGGTCATGCTTGCCTAAACATCGGTAGCAGTTCTTTACGGTATTCTTAGAAGAGCTCGGTTCTTGTTTCTTTGGTGTAGTTACAGGCTTTGATCGCGATCCTTGACGAACTGTTGGCTGCACTTGATTAGTTGCTGAATCGGTCCGTTGTGGGCGATATCTAATAGCATCTACACTCTCTTTTTTTATTTCAGTATTGGTGGCATTTTCGCCCCATGTTTGTAACTGCATAGATAAGGTCTCGGCAGCTTGACATATTGAAACTGCTTTTGATAGAGTAAGAACCCCTGCGTCCTCTGCCATTAATAATTTTCGTAGTTTCTTGTCCGTAATACCTGTGACTATTTGATCTCGGATCTTGTTTTCTTCTTCTGAAAAGTTACACGATTTAGCCTTCAGCCGCAGATCAGTGACGTATTGTTCTATGGATTCCCCCGCTAGCTGCATTCTCCAACAGAAAACTTGCCGCTCATGAACTTCATGCTTGATAGGAACACAATAGGTGTCAAACTTAGCGATAACATTGTCAAAGGTCTCTGGAGTTGTTTGATCGAAGACAAACGTGTTATAAACGTCTATAGCCGCCTGTCCAGCGACATGTAATAGCAAGGCTATCTTTTGAGTGTCAGCCCTTGCCTTTGCTCCAGTACTCGCTGACTCGTAGAAGAGAAACCTTTGTTTGAAAACTTTATAGTTGTGATCTACATTACCGCTAAGGCTTAGCTCTTGTGGCGCAGCTAGACCACCCATTTTACCACCGTCGAACGAACAAAAAACGGCAATAGGCGTAAGAATAGTGATTCTGGCACCATGTATCGTTTACTGTCTTACTAATTAGTGTACTTAATCACTAATTGTCTAGAAAGTAGTGAATCACTAATTGTCTAGAAAGTAGTGGACAACAGTTATAACAGTAACTAGTTTAATCTTTTTGTGTCGATGTGTAGTTGATACTGATCGCTTTCAGCCTCCCTGCTGATCAGGTTTTGTTATACAAGATGGTTACGCCATCTACCAGTTACTAAAGTCCCGCGAAATACAAAAATGTTATTGATACAATACGTCTATCTCTTCCACCTCCCTTTATAGCATCCTTTTTATCGACCATTATTATGGGTGAAGCCCATGGGCTCTCTGAAGGTCGTATCATTCCCTGTTTCAATAAATCTTGAATCTGGTTATCTATTATCTCGTTAACAAACCTACTATGAGAATAGGGCTGTTTACCAACAGGTATCGTGCCTGGTTTAAGTCGAATGTGATGTTTAACCAAGTGGGTTCTACCAGGTTTTCCAGAAAACAATGTATACAATTCTTGGCTTAATAATAACAGATCATTGGTTTCAGACTCCAATAGGGTCATTCCATGTGAAAACGACCAATGTCCCCGCGGCACCGAGTCCGATTTTATTTAAACTCCACACATAACTAAAATGGTCATATTTAGTGGGAAATCCCAAGTTTCAAGTGAAAATTCCTGTAATTTTCGGAGATATGTGCTTTGGAAGTTTCGTAGTAGCGGAGCTATTTCTTAAATCCATTAAATATGCCAATTTTATGTATTTATATCTAACTAATGAATTAATGCATATCTATGAAATAAATTGCACTTATTCTAGGCTTGGTGGAGATCAGTTAAAAAATAATAGGACCTCCTTCTGTGAAATAGATTTCTCAATATAAATTCATAAAATCGCCAAAAAACTCGCAGTGACCCCCAAAGTGGATAACTTTAATTGCCTAAAACTAACAGTTATCTTATTTCAATTGAAATTAAATTACTATCAATAAGATTTATTAATGTCCTTTACAGGAAAAGACATCCAATTCGGCAACTGAGAAAATGGTTCTTACGTAAACTGTCTCCGAAATAAATGTTTTTACGAAAAATGTTAAAACATGGTAGTGGTTTTAGTGTTATAAGGCTTGTTGGGATTCTAATATTCATAACAAAATCTAGTTCATTAGAAAGCTTAGATTTTAAGCTACAACATGCAAAAATAAAAAGTTTGTCTATAGGGTTTTTTCTTGCCCAAAAATAATGCTCAATTATGGGATTTTTTCTCATATTTATTTGTCAAGTTTGAGCCTACTTAATATTATTATTACATTATTATTATAAATTATTGTTACAGTTATATCTGAGATGGTTAGTTTCTATTAGATAAACAATTTAAGAAGTTATATGTGTTACTGTTATAACATATTTGTGAAATTGAACACCCCTTAAAAACTATAATGGTTTAGCCCTAGTCATGTATATTATTTCTCGACATTTAGCCGTATAAAGAGGCCCAAATAAGGGGACCATACCACTGTTTTTTACTCTGAGTTATACCCTTTTCAAACGAGGCTTAACTAGCCTGTTTAATCAGATTTAACCGTGGTTTAATCACAATTAACCTAGGTTTATAGAACTGAGAAGGGTAAGTAAACCACAGTTCAAACTAATTAAACCATGGCTAATTGCTTCTCGTCTGAAGAGGCTATAAGGAGCAATTTCATTCTTCTGATTCATTCTAAAAATAAATTTCATAGAGGAAAGTTCGTATATTAATAATTACGTTTGCGTGGCGTGATTCATTAGAATTCTAATAAAGTATATAGGTCTGCTACACTATAACAGTGATTTCCTAGTTTAAAATTAAAAATGAATGAACTAGTATCTCATCCTTTATGTTCAGCTGGGCATCTTTCAAAAGAAACTCGCGATAATATGGAACTAACACAGCGAACTGTATAGCTTCATACTATCGCAGGCTTCTTTTAAACGATGCCCAGCAGCCCAGATGAACATACAGGATGAGTTACTTTTACCTTCTTCAGACGAGGCGTACTTAGCCGTGGTTTAACTAGATTTCATCGAGGTTTACAAAGCCTTCTCAGTTCAAAAAACCTCGGTTAATTGTGATTAAACACCAGTTAAATCTGATAAAACCGGCTAGTTAGGCCTCGTTTGAAAAGGGTATAACTCAGAGTAAAAAACAGTGGTATGGTTCCCCTTATTTGGGCCTCTTTATACGGCTAAATGTCGAGAAATAATATACATGACTAGGGCTAAACCATTATAGTTTTTAAGGGGTGTTCAATTTCACAAATATGTTATAACAGTAACACATATAACTTCTTAAATTGTTTATCTAATAGAAACTAACCATCTCAGATATAACTGTAACAATAATTTATAATAATAATGTAATAATAATATTAAGTAGGCTCAAACTTGACAAATAAATATGAGAAAAAATCCCATAATTGAGCATTATTTTTGGGCAAGAAAAAGCCCTATAGACAAACTTTTTATTTTTGCATGTTGTAGCTTAAAATCTAAGCTTTCTAATGAACTAGCTTTTGTTATGAATATTAGAATCCCAACAAGCCTTATAACACTAAAACCACTACCATGTTTTAACATTTTTCGTAAAAACATTTATTTCGGAGACAGTTTACGTAAGAACCATTTTCTCAGTTGCCGAATTGGATGTCTTTTCCTGTAAAGGACATTAATAAATCTTATTGATAGTAATTTAATTTCAATTGAAATAAGATAACTGTTAGTTTTAGGCAATTAAAGTTATCCACTTTGGGGGTCACTGCGAGTTTTTTGGCGACTTTATGAATTTATACTGAGAAATCTATTTCACAGAAGGAGGTCCTATTATTTTTTAACTGATCTCCACCAAGCCTAGAATAAGTGCAATTTATTTCATAGATATGCATTAATTCATTAGTTAGATATAAATACATAAAATTGGCATATTTAATGGATTTAAGAAATAGCTCCGCTACTACGAAACTTCCAAAGCACATATCTTCGAAAATTACAGGAATTTTCACTTGAAACTTGGGATTTCCCACTAAATATGACCATTTTAGTTATGTGTGGAGTTTAAATAAAATCGGAGTCGGTGCCGCGGGGACATTGGTCGTTTTCACATGGAATGACCCAATAATAATTCTCCTAGGTTTAATTGGTTTACGTTAACCTCAGGGATTTTCGTTAAATCCATAAATGGAGTTGGTTGACTTGAACTCAAGGGTATTAAAGGCAAAGTAAACCCACAATAAGAAAATGTGTCATTATCATAATCAATAATTGCTTTCATACCTCTAATTAATTCGTTACCCAAGATAAGGGGATGACGTAATCCTGGTATTACATGAAACTTTACGGGAATAATGCCCATATTTACTCCCAAATCTATCTCAAGAGTAACATGTCCCAAAGTTTCTTCCGTTAAATTATCGATTGCCATTTGTACAACTCTAGGCCTGTATTCTATTAATGTTGTTACATAAACTAATTCTTCGGAAATATCGCATTTATCAGCTCCTGAATCGAGAAATGCCACTATATTTTTATTACATATTATAATTCTAATAATAATTTTGTCTTGATTGGTTGGCTTCGTACATATTTAAATTAATTGATGGACCCTGTCCAGCTCCTTTCGGTCCATTCAAAGAATTGTAATTTCGTTTCCCGAAGAAGTACTATTTGGAGTAATCCTCCTTTAAACCTGCTGTACTGAATTAGGTGTACCAGTTTGGGTTGTGACATTGGGACAATTTCTACTAATATGTCCAACTTCATGACATTTGAAACAGGTTGGGGTAAAATTAGATGACCCCGTAGGCCTTGGGTAATTTGTTCTTTGTAAAGGACTGGATCATCGTGGTGCAAGAGGGGGGATATATCGACCTTGGGTAACTATGCCCGTATCTTGACTAGGGAGCGCAGCACCACTATTTTGTGATTCTTGAATTTGTAGGATTTCACTATCAAATTGGGCCATGGTTCCTAGGTATTCCTAGGCAACAACATTTTAACTGATTTTTGCTACCAATAAGCGAACCAATCTATCTTCAGTTAAAGGTTCCCGTAATGACCAATTCAATTTAACTACCTTATGTCTAAAATCCAAAAGATCATCCGTATCCTGGGCTAAAGCTCCAAAAAGAGCCATTTCCAAACAACTTTCTCTATCATCGGATAAATATTTAATATGAAATTCCGTCGTGAACTTGCCATGTTAATCTACGATTATTTTTATACATTAAATCCATAATCAGGGTCAGTTCCCATATGCCTTATTGTGACTGAATTAGCCTTTTCTCGTGAACTCTGGGGTAAATTAACTTCATTTTCTAGTGGATCAGTAATACTACCTTCACTGTTTGAAGTTTCCATTAGTTCTGGTGGAGGGGGGTCTCTTTCAAGGGAATTTAACTGTTGTAATCTACTTTGTAAATGGGCATAGTACGGTTGCTATTTACGGTTGTAAATAGCAACCGTTCCTGATTAAGTGTCTTTCTATCCTGTATAATTCTATTCTGGACACCCAATGTTTGCTGATCAAAGGCTTCTTTAGCCTTTAGTAACTATGTGTTGTTGTTCCAACTCACTACGTTCTCGAATAATCCCCTCTCGTACCCTAGCCAACTGTTCCTGAATTAGTATTAGTTGGTGTATTTGATTGTATAGGATTATTTACGGGTTTCTCTTTAGCTGCTCGCGTCAATACCCGGATTTCCTTCTCCGTATGTTTTAGTCTATTACTAAATTTATCAAAAACTCTACTGGAAATGGCTTCAACTAATCGTTCCTCGTTAAATAGTTCTCTATCAGCATTTTGAACGGTATTTCTGTCAGTTAAATCAGATAACCTTCTAAATCTTGCCCTACGTAAAGGGGTTCTATGAGGAGTTGGTGCAGGGGTATGATAATGAGTTTCTTCTGGAGTAATGATATGTTGGTGGGATTACACCAGCTTGTAGAATAGGATCAATTTGTCGATACGTCCCAGGGAAAAATCATCCATGTATCATTACTATGAAACATAACTACCACTACAAGTTCCCAATCTAAATTCGTTAATCCAAACATGATAATCAATAATATAGGGCTTAATATCCCAAAAAGAACACTTAATATAAGAATGGTTACCTATAGAGCCTAAGGCCTAACATAATTTTAAATTAGTAAAAAAATAAAAAAGGTTAATATTAGGGTTAAAAATATATGTAATAATGATTAATTTATAATTATTCAAGTTGATTTACCTTAGAAGTTGAGAAAAAATTCAATAATTTCGAAAAAAAAATCTTTCAAGCCATTGCATTAGTTAATTGGAACACTTAGTTAGTCAATCACGACATCAATGCGGCCTGGAATATATTTAAAGACCACATTTTCTCCATAATAGACAAACATGTCCCGAAATTTAACTCGTCTAATAATAGAGCATCTCGCCCATGGCTCTCTAAACACACTCGCCGCCTCCTTCGCAAGAAAGAGAAGTTATGGGAAAAATTAAAGAGCAATTGCCCTTAACATGCCTTCTCCTGTTGTTAATCTCAGACTCCTTTATAAGTCTACCCTCTCAGATGTCAAACGAGAACTATATCAGGCGAAGCGACGACAAGAAGCCAGAAAGCTAAATAACTTAAAAACTAACCCAAGCTCTTTCTGGAAACTACCCTTACCAAAAAAAGTTAGTCTTAAGAGGTCTTGGAGAAGTCTTCCATTATGTCAATAAGTCTTGGGGAAGTCTTAAAGACTTCCCCAAGACTTTTGTAGTGTTCTTGAAGACCTCTTCAGATCTGACTGTTTTCCGTAAGGGTAATTAATCGCTGTATCAAACCACGCAGTCCTTACTCGTCAATTAAACTCCCTGGCAGCACGGTTCCTGCACCCAGTGCGGTGGCAAATATCTTTTATTAGCTACTTTTACCTAGGAATATAATACTTCGTCTCCTGGAACAGAAAAAGGGGAGCCGCATGTACGGCAACCTGAGCGGCGTGGACCTAATACAATATAGACATCTAGCGGAATTTCTTAGCACACTTTTGTCCGCTCTCTGGTCTTTTCATTAGAAATTTAGATTATTTAGGATTATTTAGGGACGACAAGACGTGTTCTGCGTGTTTTCTTTCTTTTAACTGTTTCTTTTAACTCTTTTTCATCTTTTCTGATTAGTCTGTCAGAATTACGCTTTAAAAAAAGCGGATTAGTCTGTCAGAATTACGCTTTAAAAAAAGCGGATTAGTCTGTCAGAATTACGCTTTAAAAAAAGCGGATTAGTCTGTCAGAATTACGCTTTAAAAAAAGCGGATTAGTCTGTCAGAATTACGCTTTAAAAAAAGCGGATTAGTCTGTCAGAATTACGCTTTAAAAAAAGCGGATTAGTCTGTCAGAATTACCCTTTAAAAAAAGCGGATTAGTCTGTCAGAATTACGCTTTAATAAAAGCGGATTAGTCTGTCAGAATTACGCTTTAAAAAAAGCGGATTAGTCTGTCAGAATTACGCTTTAATAAAAGCGGATTAGTCTCTCAGAATTACGCTTTAATAAAAGCGGATTAAACTGCCAGAATTACGCTTTAATAAAAGCGGATTAAACTGCCAGAATTACGCTTTAATAAAAGCGGATTAAACTGCCAGAATTACGCTTTAATAAAAGCGGATTAAACTGCCAGAATTACGCTTTAATAAAAGCGGATTAAACTGCCAGAATTACGCTTTAATAAAAGCGGATTAAACTGCCAGAATTACGCTTTAATAAAAGCGGATTAAACTGCCAGAATTACGCTTTAATAAAAGCGGATTAAACTGCCAGAATTACGCTTTAATAAAAGCGGATTAAACTGCCAGAATTACGCTTTAATAAAAGCGGATTAAACTGCCAGAATTACGCTTTAATAAAAGCGGATTAAACTGCCAGAATTACGCTTTAATAAAAGCGGATTAAACTGCCAGAATTACGCTTTAATAAAAGCGGATTAAACTGCCAGAATTACGCTTTAATAAAAGCGGATTAAACTGCCAGAATTACGCTTTAATAAAAGCGGATTAAACTGCCAGAATTACGCTTTAATAAAAGCGGATTAAACTGCCAGAATTACGCTTTAATAAAAGCGGATTAAACTGCCAGAATTACGTTTTAATAAAAGCGGATTAAACTGCCAGAATTACGCTTTAATAAAAGCGGATTAAACTGCCAGAATTACGCTTTAATAAAAGCGGATTAAACTGCCAGAATTACGCTTTAATAAAAGCGGATTAAACTGCCAGAATTACGCTTTAATAAAAGCGGATTAAACTGCCAGAATTACGCTTTAATAAAAGCGGATTAAACTGCCAGAATTACGCTTTAATAAAAGCGGATTAAACTGCCAGAATTACGCTTTAATAAAAGCGGATTAAACTGCCAGAATTACGCTTTAATAAAAGCGGATTAAACTGCCAGAATTACGCTTTAATAAAAGCGGATTAAACTGCCAGAATTACGCTTTAATAAAAGCGGATTAAACTGCCAGAATTACGCTTTAATAAAAGCGGATTAAACTGCCAGAATTACGCTTTAATAAAAGCGGATTAGTCTGTCAGAATTACGCTTTAATAAAAGCGGATTAGTCTCTCAGAATTACGCTTTAATAAAAGCGGATTAAACTGCCAGAATTACGCTTTAATAAAAGCGGATTAAACTGCCAGAATTACGCTTTAATAAAAGCGGATTAAACTGCCAGAATTACGCTTTAATAAAAGCGGATTAAACTGCCAGAATTACGCTTTAATAAAAGCGGATTAAACTGCCAGAATTACGCTTTAATAAAAGCGGATTAAACTGCCAGAATTACGCTTTAATAAAAGCGGATTAAACTGCCAGAATTACGCTTTAATAAAAGCGGATTAAACTGCCAGAATTACGCTTTAATAAAAGCGGATTAAACTGCCAGAATTACGCTTTAATAAAAGCGGATTAAACTGCCAGAATTACGCTTTAATAAAAGCGGATTAAACTGCCAGAATTACGCTTTAATAAAAGCGGATTAAACTGCCAGAATTACGCTTTAATAAAAGCGGATTAAACTGCCAGAATTACGCTTTAATAAAAGCGGATTAAACTGCCAGAATTACGCTTTAATAAAAGCGGATTAAACTGCCAGAATTACGCTTTAATAAAAGCGGATTAAACTGCCAGAATTACGCTTTAATAAAAGCGGATTAAACTGCCAGAATTACGCTTTAATAAAAGCGGATTAAACTGCCAGAATTACGCTTTAATAAAAGCGGATTAAACTGCCAGAATTACGCTTTAATAAAAGCGGATTAAACTGCCAGAATTACGCTTTAATAAAAGCGGATTAAACTGCCAGAATTACGCTTTAATAAAAGCGGATTAAACTGCCAGAATTACGCTTTAATAAAAGCGGATTAAACTGCCAGAATTACGCTTTAATAAAAGCGGATTAAACTGCCAGAATTACGCTTTAATAAAAGCGGATTAAACTGCCAGAATTACGCTTTAATAAAAGCGGATTAAACTGCCAGAATTACGCTTTAATAAAAGCGGATTAAACTGCCAGAATTACGCTTTAATAAAAGCGGATTAAACTGCCAGAATTACGCTTTAATAAAAGTGGATTAAACTGCCAGAATTACGCTTTAATAAAAGCGGATTAAACTGCCAGAATTACGCTTTAATAAAAGCGGATTAAACTGCCAGAATTACGCTTTAATAAAAGCGGATTAAACTGCCAGAATTACGCTTTAATAAAAGCGGATTAAACTGCCAGAATTACGCTTTAATAAAAGCGGATTAAACTGCCAGAAATACGCTTTAATAAAAGCGGATTAAACTGCCAGAATTACGCTTTAATAAAAGCGGATTAAACTGCCAGAATTACGCTTTAATAAAAGCGGATTAAACTGCCAGAATTACGCTTTAATAAAAGCGGATTAAACTGCCAGAATTACGCTTTAAAAAAGCGGATTAAACTGCCAGAATTACGCTTTAAAAAAGCGGATTAAACTGCCAGAATTACGCTTTAATAAAAGCGGATTAAACTGCCAGAATTACGCTTTAATAAAAGCGGTATAAACTACCAGAATTACGCTTTAATAAAAGCGGATTAAACTGCCAGAATTACGCTTTAATAAAAGCGGATTAAACTGCCTGAATTACTGTTACCAAATAAATAAGCATTAAGGATTGGATAAAAATGGTGAGCGATCTTTATTTACATCTCAAAATCCCACAAAAGGATATTACCTCCTTCGCGCAATTATCCTTAAGGAGAACCGATTAAGCCTAGGTCCGTTACACCCTTCCCTTTTCCCCATTTCCTCGTCCGTTTCCCCTTCCTCGTCCGTTTCCCCTTCCTCGTCCGTTTCCCCTTCCTCGTCCGTTTCCCCTTCCTCGTCCGTTTCCCCTTCCTCGTCCGTTTCCCCTTCCTCGTCCGTTTCCCCTTCCTCGTCCGTTTCCCCTTCCTCGTCCCGTTTCCCCTTCCTCGTCCCGTTTCCCCTTCCTCGTCCGGTTTCCCCTTCCTCGTCCGTTTTCCCCTTCCTCGTCCGTTTTCCCCTTCCTCGTCCGTTTTCCCCTTCCTCGTCCGTTTTCCCCTTCCTCGTCCGTTTTCCCCTTCCTCGTCCGTTTTCCCCTTCCTCGTCCGTTTTCCCCTTCCTCGTCCGTTTTCCCCTTCCTCGTCCGTTTTCCCCTTCCTCGTCCGTTTTCCCCTTCCTCGTCCGTTTTCCCCTTCCTCGTCCGTTTTCCCCTTCCTCGTCCGTTTTCCCCTTCCTCGTCCGTTTTCCCCTTCCTCGTCCGTTTTCCCCTTCCTCGTCCGTTTTCCCCTTCCTCGTCCGTTTTCCCCTTCCTCGTCCGTTTTCCCCTTCCTCGTCCGTTTTCCCCTTCCTCGTCCGTTTTCCCCTTCCTCGTCCGTTTTCCCCTTCCTCGTCCGTTTTCCCCTTCCTCGTCCGTTTTCCCCTTCCTCGTCCGTTTTCCCCTTCCTCGTCCGTTTTCCCCTTCCTCGTCCGTTTTCCCCTTCCTCGTCCGTTTTCCCCTTCCTCGTCCGTTTTCCCCTTCCTCGTCCGTTTTCCCCTTCCTCGTCCGTTTTCCCCTTCCTCGTCCGTTTTCCCCTTCCTCGTCCGTTTTCCCCTTCCTCGTCCGTTTTCCCCTTCCTCGTCCGTTTTCCCCTTCCTCGTCCGTTTTCCCCTTCCTCGTCCGTTTTCCCCTTCCTCGTCCGTTTTCCCCTTCCTCGTCCGTTTTCCCCTTCCTCGTCCGTTTTCCCCTTCCTCGTCCGTTTCCCCCTTCCTCGTCCGTTTCCCCCTTCCTCGTCCGTTTCCCCCTTCCTCGTCCGTTTCCCCCTTCCTCGTCCGTTTCCCCTTCCTCGTCCGTTTCCCCTTCCTCGTCCGTTTCCCCTTCCTCGTCCGTTTCCCCTTCCTCGTCCGTTTCCCCATCCTCCCCTTCTGTTTCTTTTGTTATTTGTACACTTCCTCGTTTCTCTTTAGAGGAATTTCCTCATTTACCTCCACCCTCTCTACCCGCCTTTTCTTTGAAGGTTCCCTCTCGACGAGCCTTTTCAAAGGTTTCGCGATTGGCTCCTTCCCCTTCTCGACCGGCCTCCTCTTCGGGGGCTCCTTCCCTTTCTCGACCGGCCTCCTCTTCGGGGGCTCCTTCCCTTTCTCGACCGGCCTCCTCTTCGGGGGCTCCTTCCCTTTCTCGACCAGCCTCCTCTTCGGGGGCTCCTTCCCTTTCTCGACCGGCCTCCTCTTCGGGGGCTCCTTCCCTTTCTCGACCGGCCTCCTCTTCGGAGGCTCCTTCCCTTTCTCGACCGGCCTCCTCTTCGGAGGCGCCTTCTCGACCGGCCTCCTCTTCGGGGGCTCCTTCTCGACCGGCCTCCTCTTCGGGGGCGCCTTCTCGACCGGCCTCCTCTGCGAAAGAACCTACTCTAGAAAACTTCTCTTCAAAGGTGGCCTCTCCTTTACCAGTGTATTCAGTTTCTACAAGTAATCGATTTCAATGTCTTTCACCTATATCAAACTTGAATTTAACTAATAGCGCTGGAGAGTGCGAATTTATTTATTTTCAGAGTAGGCGCCGCAATATTTACAAGAAGCCTCTTTCAAATCCAGTAGTGCTTGGAGGAGGAGATCCGGCCCTACAATGTGAAATGAATGGCACTGAATGTGTTCCAATGGATTCTGGAGAGGCATGTACCTCATCTAAAAATAAATCTAAAGATGTTATCTTTACTGGTGCAACTTTCGATAGTTTCAAAGAGTTTGAACAACAGCTGCAAGATTGGAGTAACACAAACAGTCATCCTTTATCAAAGCTCCGCTCGGAACGAAAAGCAGATGGTTCGTATAAATTTGTTATTTATACTTGTAAGCATTATGGACAGGTTAGATGTAGAAGTGAAGGAATTAGGCCAAATCAGCAGCATAATTCTAGAGGTTGTGCTTTTAGATTTAAAGTTTCATGTCGGGGTTCAAAGTACCATATAAATTCAGCAAACTTGGTTCATAATCACCCTGTTCAACCATCGATATTCAATAAGTATCCTTCTAACCGACGACTAGATGATGTTGGTAAAAAAGATGCGGGATTGCTTTGTGATTTACATGTTCCAACATTGAAAATTAAGGAATATGTAAGTGACAAATATGGGAAACTAGTCACTTCAAAAGACATTCAAAATTTAAGAGCTAAGAATAGGCTTCTTAAGGAGGGGGGGAGAACGCAAGGTCAAATTTTGATTGATCAGTTAAAATTAATGTTACCCAAGGATAGTATTATTGATATTGGTACCGATGAAAATGATGAACTGGAGTATGTTTGGTTTCAAACACCATCAATGCGGGAATCTTGTCAAAAATATCACGATATGCTTTTTATGGATGGCACATACAAGCTAAATATAGAAGGGTTTCCCCTCTGCGTCATCCTCTGTGAAGACGCAAACCTAATCGGAAGACCTGTATGTTATTTTTTTGTTAGAAGGGAAGATAGTAGTACCATAGAAAAGTGCATATCGAAATTTGTTTCAGTTAATACTTGTGTTAGTGAAACCAAAGTGGTCATGGTTGATAAAGATTTTATTGAAATGAATCTAGTCGGAAAACATATTCCTTCAGCTCAAGTTCTACTATGTACTTTCCACGTTTTAAATATATTTAAACGAAAAGTTAATGAATATGCTCCAAATAAGGATATTAAGAGGGTCTTAATGACACATTTGATGGCTATGCTATATTCAGATAATGATGAGAACTATGAGCTACAAAAACAAAATTTTAGAGCTGTTGCTAATAACGATTTTTTTCGTATTTTTAAATAAACTGGGATGGCTGCAAAAATAAATGGGTAATGGCATATAGAGCTAGTTTAAAAACGTTGGGTAACAACACTAACAATTACCTTGAAAGCCATAACAGTAAAATAAAACATTATCTAAATTCAAGAATGAAATTATCTGAAGCAATTGGAGAACTAATCAAATTTGAAAAGCACATTGAAACTGATTTGGCACTTACATGTTATAAAGAAATTAAAACTACAGTTGATACTAGGCATGTTGATGCTTTGCATTTGCAAATTACCGAAGTTTGTTCTGTGGGTGCCACAAGAGTAGTTTTTTCTCAGCTTAGTAAATTGGAAAACTTGGGTAAGAATTATAAATTTGACAAGTTAAAATTAGAGGTTCAAGTTTCAAAAAGCAACTTTGAAAAGAAAGTGTATCATTTAAATGAAAATTTAAGTGAGTGTTCTTGCACTTTCCACATAAATTATGGCCTCCCTTGCTCCCATTTATTTTCCGCCAGAAGAGAAAATGTAATGGATATATTTTGTGAGAATTTAGTGCAAGACAGGTGGCGAAAAGCTTATATGTTTGAACATGCAATTATGCACGAGCATATTCCAGTTACTGTTACCAAATCTTGCAAAGGTTTTAAGAAAATTTTAACTAAGGAGCAAAAGTTCAACACTCTTTTAGTACTTGCAAAGCAGATTTGTGACTTAGCTTCAAGCGAAGGAATGGCGAAGTATGATGAAAAATATAAATTTTTATTAGATGTCAAGAAACGTTGGGAATTTAATAAAGATATTTTTCTAACTGAAGATGAGCTACAGGCATCAGAGCTAGAAGGGTCTGGGTTAGAGCCCATTGCACTAGGAGGATCAGAGCATTTAAACACGTTGGGGTCAGGGTTTGGTACTGTAGGACCAGATACCTTAGAATCAGTATTAGAGACCTTGGAGCCCGATAAATCTATGATAGATACTATGGATCCTGAAATATCTGTTTCGGAGACCCTGGAACCCAAAAAATCGGTGCTAGAAACCTTGGAAAAACATTCATTAGATACTGTGGGGGGAACATGCAAACTTGTGGAGTCAACAAGTTGGGAGTCTAAGAAGTTTGTAGAAACACAAAACTCTGATAAATTAATATGGTCTGAGAATGAGGAGCTGGTTAGAGTAGTAGGGTCGGAGAATGAGGAGCCGTTTAGAGTAGTAGGGTCGGAGAATGAGGAGCCGTTTAGAGTAGTAGGGTCGGAGAATGAGGAGCCGTTTAGAGTAGTAGGGTCAGAGAATGAGGAGCCGGTTAGAGTAGTAGGGTCGGAGAATGAGGAGCCGGTTAGAGTAGTAGGGTCGGAGAATGAGGAGCCGGTTAGAGTAGTAGGGTCGGAGAATGAGGGGCCGGTTAGAGTAGTAGGGTCGGAGAATGAGGAGCCAGTTAGAGTAGTAGGGTCGGAGAATGAGGAGCCGTTTAAAGTAGTAGGGTCGGAGAATGAGGAGCCGTTTAAAGTAGTAGGGTCGGAGAATGAGGAGCCGTTTAGAGTAGTAGGGTCGGAGAAGGAGGAGCCGGTTAGAGTAGTAGGGTCGGAGAAGGAGGAGCCGGTTAGAGTAGTAGGGTCGGAGAATGAGGAGTCTGTCAAATTAGTAGGGTTGGAGGACGGGTTATTTATTAAACTAGTAGGGTCTAAGGTTAAGGATCCTGTTGAATTAGTAGGGTCAGAGAATATAGATTTAGAGCCTTGTAAAATAGTAAATAACCTTTCAGCACCTAAGAAAATGAAGCATCAAATCTTTCACCAGAAATGTCCTACTTCAGAGGTAAGGGAATTTATGCCTTTAGTTCAATACTCAAATTCGTCCCTTGAATCCTTCAATAATTCATTTGTAGGAGTAAGTATTCTTCATCAAAAGTCTGTTTTGGAGAGTTCTGTGGTTCGAGACCTGGATAATGTAAGCTTTAAAATTTCTAATACTGATTTGGATCCTGTTAATCTAAACGTTTTGCCTTTTAATAACATAAATATAGAATCTTTTATTGTTAATACTACTATACTTAGTCCGGTTTCTTTTGAGGGCATTGAAAGTTTTAAAAATACGTCTTCAGTACCAGAACCACTTGCAAAGAGTTCACCTAAAATATTAGACCTTATAGCTGTTGAACATCCCAAGCCTAAAATTACTGTACCACGTAGTATAAAATCTGAGAGGATGAGTTTATCAGGCCTTAGAGATAAGTTGAAGATTCCAGTAGTTTTGAATCGTAGAGGCAGACCCAAGAAAACTACAAAACGTAGGAGTGAGTTTTCCAACACAGGTACCAAAACTAAAGTAGGTAAAAGAGCTTTAGAATTGGATGGGAATGAAAATCAAAAGCCAATCAGAAGTACTAAGGAGCCTAAACTAATGCCATCAATTGTTCAGGAGTCTATCCCCAATGTTTATGAGTGTCAGTTGGAGGAAATACAGGAAAGATTAGAAAATCCAACCAGTTGGTATTGTAATAATATAGTCGAGTCGTTTTGTAACCTATTGGCTAAAAGATTTCCTAACAAAAATGGCTTTCAACCCATAAACAGGGCTTTTAAACTAAAATTTGAGACCATAAAAGAGAATTTTATACAAGTGGTGCATTGTATTTCAGCAGAACACTGGCTAACGGTATCGAATGTTGGCTGCGCTCAGGGGACTGTCCGTATTTATAATACCCTGCCCGATTGCTTTAGGGCCGAAGTCTACTATCAGGTCTGTAACATATTAAAATTTAAAGGTAGAAAACTAAAAATATAATTTGTTAGCATCCAAAAACAGTCTGATGGTCATAGTTGTGGTCCATTATCTTTAGGTTTTGCCTATGCATTAGCCGCCGATTTAAATCCTTCTGCAGTTAGATTTAATAAAATAGAGTTGAGAAGACACATTAAGTCATGTTTGGATGCCGGACAGTTTTTAGAGTTTCCACCTAAAGTGTTTGAAAGAAGTATAAAAGTCAAAGAAGTTGGAGTAAGCAAAACTGAGATAATTGAGCTTTATTGCACCCACAATTGTCGGCAAACGTCCCAGAATTTTGAGAAAGTTAAGCACCTTTATTTTTTAAGAAGGCTAGGAAACATGATTTCCTGTAATGGATGTAAAAATTGGTACCATCAAAAGTGTAAAGGCGTAGATGAAATTTTCTTCACGAACTCTTCCATTAAATATTTTTGTAGCGAAACATGCAAAAAGTTAAAATGAACGTGAAGTTCTTAAAACTAAATTATCCCATAAGATGAATGTAATATAATAAAGTATATAATTTTAATTTGTTTTATTTAATGTATGTGAATTTTAAAAAGTTAAATAGCAGTATAGTAATGTAAATAGTAAAAAAAAATAATGTTTAATATTTTACCGATGAAAAATCAAGAAAATATTAAACAGTCATTTTTTTACCAGTCATAATCGTAAAGCTTTGCTAAAATCATTTTATGATTTTGTCAAAACTTTTGATTATGATATATGCAATGAAAACCAAACATACTAGCCAAATCATTTTTTGTGTATATTTTTCTTATACCTGTAGAAATGTGTGATGGTTGGAACAATTTCTATTGGCACGAGCAAAAATTATGCAGGAATATGACTTGACTCATATTGTGTGTTTTGTTTTACTGGCATTGATGTGGGTTTTGCTCTCATAAGTGTGGCCTCCTCGTGGCGAGAGTGGAAACACTTGCTTATTTAAAAATGAGCAAGTGGCTAACAGCACTTTTTCTATTTTCTGTATTTTTCAACTCGTATGATAATATGATCAGACATTGCATATATTAAATAAAGATATTACATTATTACTAGTATTATACCATAAGAACATTAATTAATCGTATTCTAGTCTTAAATTTTTGAGATGGTGGAAATATGTAAATAATACTGAAATATATATTATTGGCATTGCAATTCCACCTTGAGTTGGCAGTGCATGCAAATCACACTTGAGCGTAAAATCAGTTGAAAATTAATTTTTAACATATTCCCTAGATCACATTAACTAAGAGGCTAAATGAAGCTTGTTCGTGCGTAATTCTGCCAGTTCAGGCGTAATGAACCCAAGATTGATGTATTTTCAAAAAATGCCTGAACTTTTGTTTTCACATCTCATTATATTAAATTGTTTGTTCCCAAACAAACGCTTTACCTAAAATGTAATTGTAGCTAAAGTGATGATGTGACCATTTTTTTATGGCTTATTAAATACATTTTAAATTTTTTCATACTATCTAGGTATTAAGAAACTTCTAAATTAAAGAATTCAATAAGAAATCAATATTTGGTATTATATTAGGGTAGGTGTCAATAAGTAATCATTATTTGGTAAGATATTAGGGTGGATGTCAATAAGAAATCAATATTAAGTAAGATATTAGGGTGGGTGTCAATAAGAAATCAATATTTAGTATGATATTAGGGTGGGTGTCAATAAGAAATCAATATTTGGAATTATATTAGGGTGGGTGTCAATAAGAAATCAATATTTGGTATTATATTAGGGTGGGTGTCAATAAGAAATCAATATTTGGTATTATAATAGGGAAGGTGTCAATAAGTAATCAATATTTGGTAAGATATTAGGGTGGGTGTCAATAAGAAATCAATATTTGGAATTATATTAGGGTGGGTGTCAATAAGAAATCAATATTTGGTAAGATATTAGGGTGGGTGTCAATAAGAAATCAATATTTGGTATTATAATAGGGAAGGTGTCAATAAGTAATCAATATTTGGTAAGATATTAGGGTGGGTGTCAATAAGAAATCAATATTTGGGATTATATTAGGGTAGGTGTCAATAAGAAATCATTATTAGGGAAGATATTAGGGTGGGTGTCTATAAGAAATCAATATTTGGGATTATATTAGGGTAGGTGTCAATAAGAAATCATTATTAGGGAAGATATTAGGGTGGGTGTCAATAAGAAATCAATATTTAGTAAGATATTAGGGTGGGTGTCAATAAGAACCGACATCAAAGAATGTATTAAATAGATGAGATGTGATTGGCTACTGCATATCACATGGTAGGGTGGCAATAGCCCATGGACTGCTACCACCCTAGAGTGGCAGCAGCCTCAGGACTACTGCCACCCTAGAGTGGCAGCAGCCTCAGGACTAAGAACTGCCACCCAAGAGGTGTCAATAGCTATAGAACTATTGACACCCTAGGGTGGCCCCCTGTGAAAGGGTCTTTTCCCCAGAATATGAAGATAGGTCTATTAAGAAACAATTTAGTATTTTGACCAAAGTGAAAAATAATCACTATTTGATAATAATTTAACACAAAAATTGTCTAAATTGATGTCTGCTTGTGTCGAGATGTTTAAACTAAAATGAAAGTAGCCAAATGATGTGTGATTTGCGTAACCTCTGTAAGAGTTAAAACGCAGAAGTTTGGATTCAAACGCAGAATTTGAACTTTCGAACCTCTTGAATTTTTCAAGCCTAGGAACCTCAAACTAGGCAAGGCTTAGATGAAACTGCTTATATATTTGACTGCACTTCGCCTTTCTGGTGGAGTTACGGGCTTTTATGTAATCTAGACCTGTTATTGCCTCTTTAAATCTGTGCCACCCAAAACTAGACAAGGCTTAGATGAAAATTGTTAATAATGCGGCTACTCTTCCTCCCTCCAGTTGGTTTAGATGTTTTAATGAAATCTAGACCGATTATTGCCTCTAGCAAAAAAAATCTAGCCAAGGGTTATTTGAAATTAAATATTTGGCTGCACTTCATCCTTTCATTGGGTTTAGTGTGTTGATTTTGAATATTGGTATTAAAAAACGAATAATTTGTCCAGAATTTCAAATTAAATATTTAACTGAGCACTTTTAAAGGGCAAGTGGGTCATTCCATGCAGAAACGACCAGTCGTAATACCATGGGTCGGCCGATTTTGATGAAAATTGGTACAGATGGTACTTTACCTATATAAAAACCAAATCTAAGTTATCTCTGAAAAATATTGGAAACTTTTTTAATGTAAATTTATACAACACCCCAGAAAAATCGTGTATCTTGAAGCTCCTTTTGGTTCCTTTTGGAAAATATCCAATACCAAACCATAATTTCTGATCGAATTCAATCAAATTTGGACATTATACGTAATATAGGCTGCCAAAAACGTTTAGCTACTCAAAAGTGACGTACCTATTTTGGCTCTTGAGTTACAGAACCATATTTGCGGAAAAAAATTCTTTCGACGGTACCATTTTCCGGCCAGTAGCACAAAAAGTGCAACTCGATTTTTTTTTTTATTAATGTCTATAAATTTGAGTCTTGGCAAGACCTTTCCAACGATATACAACCTTGCTGGGGTATTCCTAAGCCCCGAAAACGTAATTTAAAAAAAAACTGCTAAATTTTTACTTTAAAAAAAGTTTTTTTTATTCGTATTAACATGTATAAATTTTTACTTAAAAAAAAGTTTTTTTATTCGTATTAACATGTATAAATTCATGACTATATCTAATCGAGGTACTTTATCGTATAGAGCATCTTCTTTTACAACCCTATTGAAACTTTCCATGTGACCCTGAGTTGGTGCCTCGTGATCCAAATAGTTAACTAATCCCTCTTTGAAATGAATCCTAGGCTGGTAAGTCGCTGGCACCAATTTAAAATGTTCCTTATAGTGCCTGCTTAAATCCCCCGCGATTAGCCTGGTCCACAAAGGCGCTGTTGGAAGGTAGTTCTTTTTGAAAAACATAACCATGAACTTTGACATAAACAAAGGGTCAAAGAGCACCTCCACTAGATGGAGACTTATTTATATAACCATGTGACTGATGACGTCATCATGATCAGGTTCACTCTCTCTGAAAAATCTCTAACTAACCCAGTCTTGTATGAATTTCGGTATACAGCGGTTGCTCTATTAATTTAATTAAAGTTATTGTTAATATTAAAACCATAGTTTATTTTTATTGGTTGACACCTCTAACAAGGGGTAGCAGAGCGTGGCTTATTCGCGGTTTCAAGTTAAATTAATAAAGTAAAGCAAAAACGTAGTTATCAAGTGGAGAATGGAGCCAAGGCTTAAATCGACAATGCACGTTTTTGGAATCTGAAACCTAGGGACACGCTGAAACCTGTGGTGATATTAACATACATTTTTTTTACTGGATTTAACTGGAATCGAAATGGCAGAAAGAGGAGCACTAGCCCTGATCAATCAGGTATCTAAATTAACTTCAAATAATTATCGGAGCTGGCGTTTCGAAATGGAAATGGTATTGAGAGACAGAGGCCTGTGGGAAATAGTTGATGGAACAGAATCCCCTCCAGCGGCTGACGCTACAGGAGATATTAAACAAAAATATAAACATAGAGTAGCCAAGGCTTATTCAAGCATAGCGCTGGGATTATCTGAAGATTTACGTAGCCTAATTGAGGGACAAACAACGCCTGATGGCATTTGGAAATCATTGAAAGATGCGTTTGAACCTGTTTCTAGAGCAAGAATTGGCCAGTTAAGGAAAGAATTTTATAACATTGAATATCAAGGGAATGAAGGAATGCCTTCTTTTATCGGAAGATTATTTTACGCCAAGAGACAATTAATTGAAGCCGGTGAAATAGTAACAGACAAAGATATGTCATATCAGTTGATAGGATCTCTTCCCGAGACGTATCAAAGTCTCGTTTCAATTATCTATAACGCATCTGATGCCGATTTTACGCCAGAAAAAATTAAGAATCAATTAATCGCTGAATACAGTCGTCAGAATATTAAAGAATCCTTAAACGATAACTCCGCTAATGCTTTTCATATACAAACAAAGAAGTATGAAAAGCATTCAAAGAATTATAACGAAGGACGACGTTTTCAAGGAAAATGTAATTTTTGTAATTTATATGGGCATCGTGCATCTGAATGTAGGAAGAAATTAAATCAAGAAACGATAAAAGAAAAACCTAAAGAAAAAGTAAAAAGGGAAAAGAAACAATCATTTTACGCATCCGCCTTATGTATCGCTAAAACATCAGATGAATGGATTATAGACTCAGCTGCAACCCACCATTTTTGCAACAAGAGAGAATGGTTTCATACCTATTCGGCATTAACGACAGAAGCTATAGTCGGCGAAGGAACGTCCAAAATTGAAGGCAAAGGGGATATTAGGATACAAATGGATGGTAGAGGCAGAAATACTTTCACGTTAAGGGGAGTAATACATGCACCAGGCATGCGTAGGAATTTAATATCTGGTCGCTGTATGGATGAAGCAGGATTCAGCGCAGAGGTTAAAGATTCAAGTTTTACAGTATTCTACCCCGATGGAAGTTTTGGTTTTGAGGCTTCGTTATCTCAAGAACATTTTTATACCGTAAAAGCACATGTGCTCAAGGAGGCATCTCGCGAACAGGAAGATAGTAACGATAACCATAAGAACTATTCAACGTCAATGACTACTGGACCGGCATACGACATTGACTTATGGCATAAACGAATGGGTCATTTAAACGAAGATGACCTTAAATATATGGCCACGCGTAAGATGTTAGAAGGACTAAACCTAAAGAAAGGGAATCTGGATGTCTGCATTGCGTGTAAACTATCAAAATGTACACGAAGTACGCATAAACCACTGAATGAAATCAGAAGTAACGATTTACTTGAACGTCTGGGGACCAGCTAAGGTCACCTCTCAAGGGGGAGCGAAGTATTTTGTCACATTTACTGATGACAAGAGCAGATACGTCCGAGTTTACACAATGGCAAAGAAAAACGAAGTACTTCATTATTTTAAGACGTTCAAGAAAAGAGTCGAAAAAGAAACCGGTAATATGATTAAAGCCATTCGAACAGACAATGGAACCGAATATTGTAACAACGAATTTACGATAATGGAATAAAACATGAACGAACCAATATTTATTCCCCCGCGATGAATGGAGTTTCCGAACGTCTTAATCGTACCTTACTTAACGCTGTACGAGCGTTTTTAGAAGATGGTCAATTACCCCATTCGTTATGGGCAGAACTACTACATACAGCTACGGAATTGAAGAATCGCTCTAAACACGAAAAATTAGAAGATAAAGTCCCATTAGAGGTCTGGCAAGGAAAGAAACCAAGTGCCAGACATTTACGACGTATAGGATGTTTAGCATTTCAATATATACCTCGTGAAAAGCAAAATAGCAAATTTCACAGAAGGGCGAAACCAGGCATTCTAGTAGGCTATGCGAAAAATACCCGAGGGTATAGAATATGGTTTCCAGAAGACCATAAGGTCGTGGAATCGAAACACGTTACTTTTATAGAAGACAAATTGGGCGTCGATCACATTAAAGAAGCAAAACAAGATAAAAGTACGTGTTTTTCTTCAACAGATGATATAGAAGAAGCAGACTCGGTTTCTGAACAACAATCGGAAACGGAAGATGAAACAAAACATGAAGTCCCAGAAAACAACGAGAATAATGAAGAATTCGAGACTGAAAATAGCTTACCTGATGAAACATCAAAACCCACGGAAGAGATAGATCTACCGGAACCTAAACAAGATGAAATCCAGGATCTTCAACCAAATTCGATATTGCCACAGGGTTTACCAGACGGATGGACAAGAGAAGTTAGAACTCGTAAAAAGGGAAAATCCGCTGGAAATAAAGATATTTATTATAAAGACCCAGATGGACATCCACTGCGATCTCAGGCCGATGTAACGAGGTACAATAAAAAGAAGGGTTTAGCGCTGGATATAAACCTCTTCGATTTTTCAAACAAGACCGAAGAAAAACCAAATGCATCAACGTTAATAGCTGACGTCACGGTAGACGATTGTTCAGAAGCTTTTGAGTCTTATTGTACTGAAATAATAGTTCCAAAGGACTATCAGGAAGCTATGAATTCACCGCAACAGAAAGAATGGCAATTAGCCATGGACCGGGAGATAAAAACCTTGGAAGAACGGGAAGTAACGAAGATAGTCCAAATTCCCAAGAAGCGAATAATTGGATGTCGTTGGGTGTATGCCCTCAAAAAGGATCATACTGGGAAGATTCTGAGATATAAAGCCAGAATAGTAGCTCAAGGGTTTGGACAAACGGAAGGAAAAGATTACGAAGATGCTTTCGCACCAGTTATAAACTTTTCTTTGATCAGACTTTTAATATCTATATTCGTTATGGGCCTTGGATGGGTACATGGTCATGGGGATGTTACTAATGCATACCTGTACGGACATCTGGAGGAAGATGTGTATATGAAACAGGTACCTGGCTACGAAGCACAAGATTCATCCAAATATTGCTTACAGTTACAAAAAGCACTTTATGGACTACCCCAAAGTGGGAGACAATGGTACCTGGAATTGGACAAAAGTTTTAAAGACCTGGGATTCTCCAAATTAAAAGGGACTAACTGTATTTACTACATACCGTTTAAAGTAATAATCTTGGTATATGTGGACGATCTGGTAGTGCTGGCAAAAACCAACGATTTACTGCAAGATACCTTCAGTACTATCGCAACAAAATACGATCTCAAACTACTGGGACCCATCAAGAAACTCTTAGGAGTTATGTTCGAATTTAGAAAAGATAATACTTTAAAACTTCAACAAACGTCGTATATAGAGAAAATAGGAAAGAAATTCGGTATATGCACAGAAGAACCAGTCAGTCTCCCAATTATACCGAGCGCCATATTAACCCGAAGAGATTGTCCGGTAACCAAAGAAGATCAGGAGAAAATGAAGAATATCCCATATAGGGCTCTTGTTGGAAGTTTACTGTACCTCGCACAGCGAACCCGTCCTGATATACTTTTCGCAGTGATAACGTTTTCACAATTTAACAGTAACCCTGGATATACACATTGGACTCGATTATGTCAGTTAACCAGATACGTGATGTCGACGGCAAACTATGGACTGATTTATAGACAAAATGAAGATCCTCGTATGATCATATACAGTGACAGTGACTGGGGAAGCGATAAAGATACAAGACATTCTCACTGCGGATACATTACATATATGGGCTCGACTCCAGTAACGTGGCGTTCCATGAAACAAAAATCGGTTGCGCTTTCAACAACGGAAGCGGAGTATGTCGGCTTAACAGAAGCAATTAAAGAACTTTTATGGTTACAACCAATTTTAGATGAACTGAAATTGTTTAATGTAAAATTAGAAAAACCCTTAGTATTATGTGATAATCAATCCGCCATCGCCTTATCAAGAAATAGTATTGAAAATCAGCGGACTAAACATATCGATTTACGTTTTCATTTCATTCGTGAAAATTTAGAAAGGAAGGAATTTAATTTACGATATGTTCGGTCTAATGATAATGTTGCGGATATCTTAACCAAAATTTTGTGTAAAAATAATTTCTTTAATTGTGTCAAACTGTTACAACTAGAAAACTAACATATTCCGTAGTATATTTATTTAATATTTATGTCAAAGAGGGGGAGTGAAAAACATAACCATGAACTTTGACATAAACAAAGGGCCATGTCTATCCAGGCCTGTTTATCGGGCGAAAATAGTCTATGGGCTATTTCCGCCTGTTTTTCAGGCCGAAATAGGCGGCCCTTAAGCGGCCCACTATTTTGGCCTGAAAAACAGGCGGAAATAGCTTGAGAGTTCAAGTGAGCTATTTTCGCCTGTTTTTCCGGCTTAATTTTTAACAGGCGAAAATAGCCGTCCTACGGTGTTTGACTATTTACGCCTGTTTTTCGGGCGTTGATTTTTTTTAGGCTAAAATAGCATTGGCCGCGCGGCGGTTACTATTTCCGCCTGTTTTTCGGGCGTCAAACATTTTAGGCCAAAATAGCAAAGCGATGAAGCCCTGGCTATTTTCGCCTGTTTTTCTGGACTCAAATTCCCTCAGGCTAAAATAGCATTGGCCGCGCGGCGGTCACTATTTTCGCCTGTTTTTCGGGCGTCCAAATTTGTAGGCCAAAAGAGTGAGCAAATGGATTTGAACTATTTTCGCCTGATTTTTGGGCCCCAAATTTCATCAGGCTAAAATAGCATTGGCCGCGCGGCAGTCACTATTTCCGCCTGTTTTTCGGACGTCAGACATATTACGACGACGGCCGACCCCGGGGAACGTTTTTAAGGCCCGTTCACACGGAATACGTTTTTTATTTATGGTTGTATGTATGCTGAAGTTTTTGCCACGTGTGCCGAGGTTCTTAAGGCCCATTACCATGGAAAAAAGGTGTCAAATTGTGAGGAAATGACAGAACAGGTGCAGCCAATGGGGGTCTTAAATCGGGTTAATATCACGCGACTTTTATACAGAGAAAGGCTGCACGCGCCTTTTCGCGTGAAGTCTCTTTTAGATGCCCATTGGCTCCACCTTTTCTGTCAATTTTTCATGTTTTAAACGTAGATAGGCTTAGCGAGGTAAAATCCCAACTTTGTTTATTATCCTTATTCGATTATCGATTGGTTGTTGCAGGGCTTCATTATCCCTTTAAATGGGTATAAACATTTCGTGGGAAATAAATTTTCGACTTACTCGAAACGTAGGTTTAGCCGGGATTCACGGGGATTTAATGTTTTATGCTGATTATATCAGAGAAAATATACAACAGGAATAGAAGGAGTGGGTTTTTGCTACCACGACCAAATGGCGAAAGTTATATTTCCGGTTATGGCATCAGCTTCACAAATGACAGCCAATGAGAGGCAACCGGAAGAGAGGAGTTCATAAAAAGGGTGTGAAATACGAGGGGCGCTCGTGGTATTATAGACTTTTTGCGGCTAGGCGTGGTCCCCCTCCCCGTCTTTTCGCGGGAGGGAAAAATCTCTACACGGCGTAAAGTTAGAAATGGTGAGAAACGTCATAAAAGTGACCATCATCCCATTGGTCGGAGGGTAATGGCGGCCCCCAGTCAACAATAGCCGGCAAAAAGTCTATAGCATGCCTGTACAAACGGGGGACCTTCAATTCCTGTAGTATATTTTCTCTGATTATACCGAGTTATAGCGCGCTGTCGGCATAGAGAATACAAAGGAGGAGTAGAAACTCCCTTGCTCCACAAGCGTAAATGCCTTTGTCTCTCTTAAAATCCAAAGTTTTAAAAATTGGTACGAGTGAGTTTACGGTTTGCTCGATGGTGATCGTCGCCCCCATAGACAATAAACAGAAGGACTACAAGGTCGTCTAGAGCTGGCCGCGTTTTTACAAAACTGGGTATACTCTACTTCCGGAAAGAGCGCCACTTGTTACTAGTGAAAACGGAAGTGAATATCAGAAGTTTGGAGCGCGTGCCCCCCACCCCCCCCCCCCGCAAAGCGCCGCATAGATGATGCACTACGAACCCTACGCCTTCTATTCCTTCAGTTTATTGTCTATGTCGCCCCCACCTCCCGGCCCTATGTTTGGAGATGTGTTCCCAAACGGAAGCTTCTCCGTACTGCGCGTTGAGGTTGCGCGTTAAAAAGAGAGACAAGTTTTGCCTCACTTTCCACTCCTTTTATTCTCTATGCTGTCTGATTGGCGCGACCACTGCAAAAATAAATATATATCCCCGCTAAGCCTACTTTCCGATTAAGTTAAACATTTATTTCTAATTAAATAGTAGTTATTATGTAGAATATCAGTTTTCAAGTTAAAAATATGTTTTTTATTTAAAATATATTTTATTTTCAAAATCGCTAGCTTTGCGACTATATTTATTGAAACAACTTCTTTTAGCAAATATTCGAGTTATATTTACTTTTGCTAATATCAATGTAATACACGCTACAAAAAGTTCGAAACGGGCCAGAGAGTAAATGTTGCTCTTGTTTTTGGCTCAAAAAAAAAAAAAAAAAAAAAAAAAAAAACTAACTAAACAAAATTTTGCCTTTGCTTGGCAAATCTAAAGAATTGTTCTAAAGTTTATTTACATAGTGTGACCCTAACTTTGTCCTTGACTTAAATGATAATAGTATCCGGATCGCAATGAAACTCGCACAGCCATTCATATCCTTTCTTCGGGTTTTTTTCCCACTACTAACGCATGATTGGTGAAACCATTCAAAGCATCTGTCACACTGGATCATTTTGCTTCCAGTGAATGGTTTTCTACATGCGCAATATACAAGGGTGCGGGTACATTCGTGGAGTACCTTCAAACCAATTGAATTCTTCGATCTAATTGGGAAGGGAGACAGGTGTTTTTTTTCTATACATTCAAATAGATGCTTCCTCATTCTATCATTTTCTTTGTTGTAAAGTAGACAGCCAGGCTCGGAATGCAAACACGCGTTTAAAGCATTTGCTACAGCATGTGCACCACACTCTACTTCTTCCTGCACTGTTACCTTTATAAACTTAATGTTTAATTTTTCCACCATGGTATTTTTAAACTGTGCACTTAATAACGATACAAGTTGTGGTAACCTTGAAAGTCTCTGCTACCGAAAAATTTGAATATTTTTCAGATAAATTACTAGTTAGGAGACAAACTAATAATAGTACAAGTGTACACGCAGTCGGTACGATCCGAACCTGAGCGGGGAGACCCCAACTGATTTCAAGTCTGTCGCCTTAACCACTCGGCCACGACTGCCCTCTGCTACCGTAAAATTTGAATATTTTTCAGATAAATTATTAGTTAGGAGACAAACTAATAATAGTACGAGTGTACACGCAGTCGGCAGGATTCGAACCTGCGCGGGGAGACCCCAACAGATTTCGAGTCTGTCGCTCTAACGTTTGATAATCCAAAGATTCATAAATAGAAATGTTTGCCTCTTCTTCTTTATAAAATCCTGCCGCACATAATAAATGTTCTCTGATGTTATATATTTGAACTAAAAAGCCTTCATTCACCAGGGTATTTTTAATAAATGGGATGGGATGCTTCCCAAAATCTGCATTTACCCTAAATACGGAATTCAGCCCCGCTGTTACATTTTTGAATTGTGATTTTAAAAGAAGTTGGGCGGCGTCTATTACCTCACAGTGCATGAAGGTTCTTGCGAGTAAGCTTGTTCTGTGTTGTTGAGTCAAAATTATTGGCTCCCTTAACCAAATATTCTCTTCTGAAACATCTTCATCGTATGAAGGGTAATCTTCGTTTTGCAGTTTAATTGGTGTTAAAGAGTGCCTGTTGGTTTTCACACGGAGAGGACTTAGTTCGATTACTTTGTTTTTGACTCTTGATAGTCTATTTCTTTTAAGCCCTATAACAGTTTGAAAAATACCCTTGGGCCTTCCCACAACACTTAATTTTAACGGTTCTTTTACTTCGGGGCATTTATAGGCTTTTTTCCCACTATTTTGTGAGGTTTCTTTTTCTTCCGTGTCTATTTCTGTAAAATCGCTATGCAGATTCTTTCTTGTTGAATTGTTTTTTTTCGACAGGCTGTTTTCGTTTCAAATTTGGGGATTGAACTTCATTCAATCCTTTTGCTGCTTGCTCCTTTGCTGGGATTTTTTTACCATCTTCTTTACCAAAGATCTCGCCAGCGTTCAAATTTCCTTCCATTTGATCGCTGTCTTCCTTGTTTTTCTCATTTTCTTCATCTCGTTCGCTTTCAATTCTTTTAACATCACTTTCATCACTTGCCTGATTCTCGATGCTATTGTCATCAACTTCACCGTGACTTTCATCACTTGCCAGATTCTCGATGCTATTGTCATCAACTTCATAGTGACTTTCATCACTTGCCTGATTCTCGATGTTCTTGTCATCAACTTCACCGTGACTTTGATCACTTTTCTGATTATCGGTGTCTTTGTCGGCTTCCACATTCGCTTCATTATCTCCGTTATCATCGTTTTCCTGGTCATCCATTATTTCATCATTCACTTCATCGGGGTCAAATTCCTTGTCATCTACCATTATTTTCACTAGCTAGCCCACGAGCTAGCGATCTTGTTAACGATCTTCATTCGTCTTTGAAATTCTTTTTGGCCGCAAGAAGATAAAACATTTCCTAACGTCTCCAGAACGGGAACAGCTGCACTATATTTTTGTTGTGACGTTTTGCACTTGTTTGGTTTAGATGGATGCCTACTTTGAAAAATAATTCTTTTTTGATTTTCACTCTTAAATTTCAGTCCATCCATCCAAATAGATTTGGATAAGCGATTAGGCAAAATTTCGTCGGTGAAAAGTGGCTTTTCCAATTGCTTTCGTGCAATAAAAATATGGGAACATGGAATATTCATTGTACTAAATGTAGAGCAAGTGCATATGATTCCATTCGAGATAGCATCAGGTAGCTTTTGTATTTTGACTAAAATATTGTCCGAATTTTCGATTTCACTACATCTGCTTTTGGCCGATAACCCTTTCAGTAGGTTTCGTATAACCTTTTGTGAAAATGCTGGCACGACTTTCTCCTCAATTTCCCTAGCCACATCTTGCAATTCTCCATTATCGAAAGTGATTGAAGAGAATAAATTTTTTGTTTTAGCTTTAAATTTTTCGTAGTCATTTTTTTCTTCAACGTAGGCGCAAAAAATTTTGATATCCCGGTAAAAGTCGTCTAACGCCGCGTTTCTCTTGCAAATTCCTTTAATTTTCTGGTTGTACGACTCTAGCCGATTATTTGTCGATTCTCCCAAATTGAAGTGCTGCCTCCTATATGCGCTCACCCGCATTTCCTTTATAGAAACCCAGCTTTCCTGCATATACTTTGTAAACTCGGGATAATTGGCAAGGTGCTCGTCACGTATCATGGATTCAACATTGTCTTTAAAAATATTTTCATTAATAGAATAGGCCAATTTTTGGGCGTGCTCACGAGCTGCAAAACTGGCAGCTGACGTCATTCTAAGGCTGGATAGTTTTGTCTTAATGGCCTTTAATACGTGAAATAAACATATTTCGATAAAAACTTGAGGAAAAAGTTCTCTTAAAACCGTTATTTCGCTGAGGTCTTTGTCAACCATGACTGTTTTTGTATTTTTCCAGTTTTCATTATTTCTTTGAAATGTTTCGAAGAGTTTTTGAACATAGTCTTTCTTGCTATTTTTTGTAAGACACAACCCTACAATTTCGCTTTGCATATTACCGTCCACAATCATAATAATATATAGAGGCATTCCACATCGGTTTAAGTTGAATGTAGCATCACATAGCATGTGTTCAGGATATTTATTATATATTTCTATCATGCGACCGGTTTGCCAAAATACGAATTCCAAATACTTGGAAGCTGATTCTATTGACACTTCGACTACCTATTTCAAGTAAACAAGAGCTGAAGTTATTTAAAGCTCATCAAGTAAGTGTACGCGCGTAACACCAGTCTCTGATTTAGTGAATATACAGGGTGTTTTAGGAATATCTGTCAAAAATTAAGTGGTTCGTTCTTAAAGGGACTCTTCGATTTTTAAAACCCCTTTAAAGTCGCCTTCTTTTCTCGCTTAGCAGACGACGTTGTACGTAACAAATTATACAGTCAGTGCTAGTTTGTGTGCGTAAGGGAAGATTATTTTAAAGGGGCAAATTTCAGAGCAGATAGGGAGGCCCTATCTGGTTTGTAATTTGCCCCTTTAAAATCATCTTCCCTTAAGCAGACAGACTAGCTTTGACTGTACAATAGATACTATTATAAAAAATTTGGCCTTACTCAACTTGTTGAAATGCGTCGTCAGCGAGGGGGCAGACACTTGCGGACTCAGGTGTACAAATTTTTTGGACTCTTTGCACTGTCAAAGCTGGACTCTGAGTCCACGAGAGTTTGGACTCTTTGCACTGTCAAAGCTGGCCTCAGTGGACTCAGGTGTACAACGAACTCAAGAGTGTCTTACCCCTCGGCCGTCAGTCACGTGATAAATAGGTCACTTTATTTTAACTTCACTCCTCGAGAGATAGTTTTATTCTTACTATTTTGAGTGCACGCGCCTTGAAGCGCGTGCCTACTTGTCGCGAAACGTCATTTAGGTACATTTCTCAGTAAGCTCCTCCCATTTTATACTTTTATCTATTTGATATGGTCAACGTCGTCTGGTAAGTGTCTTTAAAAATCACAGATAGTCCCATTAACGAAGAAATTATAAGAAATGAGAAAATTGTTTACTGATTGTAGGTGCAATTATATAATAGGCCAAGAAACGAAAGAGATAAATCATTATGGGATGAACTCCAACAATATCTTGAAAACGATTTTTTTTATTAATACATTATATCTATATATTGAACTTGTTGTTTACCATGGTATTATATAATATTTTAAGTTTAGTTCAGAGAAATCTACATGGTATAATAAAAAAAATTATTAAAACGAGACGATTCGAGCCGTGGCTCTTCTTCAGTCGACCGTTAGTTTAACTTTGATTTCAAATTAGATCTCGCTCCATATTTAAAATTCCAAAATCACGTGAGCAAAATGTCAACGTGTTAAATATACATTACAAATTTTTTCCCCCCAAAAATATTTTAACAATTTCACGCGCGTAACAAAAATCAATGTAACAGATATTACGAAAGTACATGTAGGCATAAGCACGGACCGTTGATAGATGGGTCAAGAAATCGCCTGCCTTTTTTTTCCCGAGCACCAATCAGCTCGAGACTTGAAAACGGGAGCCGTTCAAGGCCATTGCCTCACGTGACTAGGGAAATTTCAAGAAATCTATGGGCGCGCGAGCGAGAAACGCGCGAAAACTTGTCTGTATGCATCCGAATGAACGTCGCCATCTTGAAATTTCCCAAGTCACGTGAGGCAATGGCCTTGAGCGGCTCCCGTTTTCAGTCTCGAGCTGATCGATGCTCGGGAAAAAAAATTGCTTTCTCGTCCTACCTATCAACGGTCCGTGGCCTAAGTCAGGGGTTAATTAGAAAAACACAATATTTCCCCGATTTATTACTTCTTGGCAGCCTTTATCTAAATTTAAGGCAGTCTTGTTTTCTAATATATAAACCCTCGTAGAATTTTCGTTTCTACCAATTGGTTTCGCGTTTTAAAATTTTGTAATCATCCCATTTATAATAGAGTGATTTTTAGTTGTCCAAATATGTTTAGAAATCCCGCTATTCATGTCACCTTTAGCCACGCAGTTTTATGTTCCCGAATCCTATCTAAAATAGAGCGTTTTGTTTCGCCAATGTTTTACCACAAGAGCAATAAAATTTTCTTTAATTTTACCATGTAGTTTTCTCTGAACTAAACTAAAAATTTATTACATTCTATCTATTTCGTTGCTTGGCACTTAAATTATTGCACTTACAATAAGAAAACTATTTAGTCCAAGACATAAGAAAATCCTATTATTATTTCCTCGTAGTTTTTGAGGATATGTAAACATTGAAATGGCGGGTCCTTTTTGATTCTTAATGACCAGAATAATAGTTCTCTTAAATTTGCCAGACATTCCTGAAACACCCTGGGTGGGTATAAAGTAATAGAATTAAAATTTGCCATTTCTAGATCATCCTTTTGGTCTTTTTGTAACTCTAAAAGAAGTCTTTGCGCAGAGTCCGCGGTTAGTTTGTCTTTGATTAAATGCTTCGCTTTGAAGTTTTGAAGGGATTTCGGAATTTCATACCGACCCGTTTGAGTTCGAACCTCTCCTAAAATTAGTTTGTTATCACCCCTGACTCTAACAAAATCCCGCACTTGGGCCTTTTGTGCCAAATTTGCTTGGCGCAGTGCACGATTTGCTGGATATTTTTCGAAAAGATGAGGTCCAATCTCATGATTGTGAGTTAAGTCAAGAGATGAAACGTAGAGAGATTGAAATTTAGCACTTGCCGAATAAGTTATATGAGCGGGACAATTGTTTGAGAACGTTGACGATTTTCTCTGACCCTTGGCTTTTGATATGTACTGTCCATAATGAACACAAATCATTTGAACTCTCGCATATTTTAGTTTTTCTGGCAATTGCGTATAAATTCCTTTTAGTGCTCGGCTAGACGCAGTTTTGTTATGGCTTTGCACCGTTGTTGCGTGTTCATTTTTGCTCAAAATTGGTGAAAAGGTGTTTTTGCAAAATTCGAAGTGATTCTTTTCACAAGACTCCCAGTCTTCAAATTGTTGCTTTAGATTGATAGCCATTCGGATTCAAGTAACTGTGGCGGAGTTTTTATTTTGTTTCATATTATGGAGAGCTATTTATGCCGACTGAAAAGCTAGGGTTTCTCGAGTTTTTTATCTTGTTACTACATAATTTGAGACATTTTTATTTAATTGTTCCGCGCGTACCTTCGCTCCTTCCGATACACCAAGTTACAAGTGTCTAAATGTTTTCGCCAATTCTCCTTATCCTGGTCCTTCTCTCCTAGCATTTCCCTAATTCCTAGAATTTGTTTCTCTTGCCCGGAAAGGGGTACGAAGAGAGCGACCCGGGAGCGGGCGACAATCCCCGGTCAAGGCTGGCCGACCTTCACCACTATATACCCTGTAAATGTAAAGTTCTCCGAAGCCTGGTTTTTACCAACACGCCGATAGATAGGAGCCACAATACACATGTACTGTATCTACGAGATATGGCCGAAACGGCGTAAACACGAAACCCTACGCGTATCATGCAGCAAGGTGACACGGAACTGTTACTTTAAAAAAAATTGTTTTCCGTATTTCTTTTCTTAAAAATCGTAGTGTACAGATATCTATTTTGACACTTGAGCTAGATTTGTACATTACGATTTTCAAGCGGAAACGGAACAGCGTTTGAATTTATTTTCGGAATCACCGCAGCAAAAAACATTTTAGAATTTCAAACAATTGTTAGACTCAATTTAGTGTTTGAATTAATTTGGTTAAGTTTGTTGTAAGTGAACGTATAATGATATAATTTTAGCCTTAAACAGCGCTTGTTAGGTCCAAACACTAAAAACTACCAAATTTAATAGCATTTTGAAAGTTAGGGTCACACTATGTAAATAAACTTTAAAGGGTAAATGCAAACTGATGTATCAGTTTCTTAATTTTAGGTTTTTCTGAATCTACGTTATCGAAAACCTAAGAAAAATATCACCTCTTATTTTTAAGCACCTCCTAAACAGGAGAGAAAACGATTTAAAGGTCGAACTAAGTCGGCTGCTATGAAAAAACGTGGAGCCCCTGTGTTTGAGTTTCCGAGAAAACTTTCTGACCAATCGAAGCAGGGGCCAGTGTGTTCAAGAAGAGTAAGCAGCGGTAAAGCCAGGTTTAACATTGAGTATCGCTCCGCGTTAGTGGTTACTCCATTGCTTACTAGCTGTCGAACGAGCTACGGGATTTGATTTTTTGATAGTACCTTACCTTTCGATTCATTTTTTAAAACTTCCAGATATGGCGCAGCCTTGGAATTTCCGTGAGATACGAAGAATGTTTCAAGCTTTATTTTAAGACTAATTTCATAATTATGCACCGATTAGATCGTTCACAATAATTTTTTAAAAGCGGAGGGAAGTTTTTATGGCAGGGAAATTGAGCCGCGCGCACGTTCTTGAAACTTCAAGAACGCGCGCGCGGCTCAATTCCCCGCCATAAAACCTTTTAAAAATTATTGTCAACGAACTAATCGGTGCATAATTATGAACATAGTCTTAAAAGAAAGTTTGAAACATTCTTCGTATCTCACGGAAATTCCAAGGCCACATCTGGAAGTTTTAAAAAATAAATCGAAAGGTAAGGTACTATCAAAAAATCAAATCCCGTAGCTCGTTCGACAGCTAGTAAACAATGGAGTAACCACTAACGCGGAGCGATACGCTATGTTAAACCTGGCTTTACCGCTGCTTACTCTTCTTAAACAAACGTGGCCTCTGCTTTGATTGGTCAGAAAGTTTTCTCGGAAATTCAAACACAGGGGCTCCACGTTTTTCATAGCAGCCGACTAAGTTCGACCTTTAAATCGTTTTCTCTCATGTTTAGGAGGTGCTTAAAAATAAGAGGTGATATTTTTCTTAGGTTTTCGATAACGTAGATTCAGAAAAACCTAAAATTAAGAAACTGATACATCAGTTTGCAATTACCCTTTAAAACAATTCTTTAGATTTGCCAAGCAAAGGCAAAATTTTGTTTAGTTTGTTTGTTTTTTTTTTTTTTTTTTTGAGCCAAAAACAAGAGAACGAAACAGCTGGACGATAAGGGTAGAGGAGTCGACCACCGGCGTCTTGAGCCCAGGCGGAATTCCAGGATTGGAGGGTGGCACGGCGGAGTATGGTATTAATTTCCCTGGAGACATAGGGTATCGAAGCTGTGATTTGTGGGGGGGGGGGGGGGCGAGCGTCCAGGATCGAGGTGGCGAGGGAGTCTGCAATGTCGTTCGGGAGGATAGAGGAATGGCTAGGGGTCCAGAAGAGAAGGACTTGGCGGGGGTGTTGGTGAAGTAATTGGCGGGTTTCGGAGACGAGGGGGTCGAGGGAGGCGGGGTTGCGGATGGTGGCAATCGCGGCACGGGAATCTGTGCAGATGCAGAGAGGGCGGGGGGTGGCGGCCAGGCCCCAGTGGACGGCGCTATAGATGGCTAATAGTTCTACTCTGCTGATGGCGTGGCCTGGGAGGATGGTGTAGGAGCGGCGGTAAGCTACTTGGGGGGAGTAGAAGGCCGCGCCGGAGGCTGCGGCAGAGGAGTCAACGGAGCCATCGGTGTAGATGGGGAACGACGAAGGGGCAATGGTTTGAAGCTGTGCGTAGAAGAGCTGGTGGAGTTCGGCGTTTGAGTAGTGGCGTTTGGCGTGAGGGAGCCATTGATCGTGAAAGTGCAGATTTGGTGGCGGGGGATGGGGTGGGGGAGGGGTTTAAGGGCCGTAGCGAGTTCTTCGAAAAGCCAGTTGAGATTATGAGATGTAACGAAGTGGAGAGCCCGAGAGGGTAGAGAGCGTGGTGGGAGAGCTGCAGGGGTAGTGGTGAGGGTCCAGAGGGCGGCGCGAAAGTGGTTGTGGGGGTCTGTAGTGGCACATCGGGCCAGGTACCGCGTATCTAATTCCTGGCGTCGGAGGGGTAAGGGAATGATCCCGGATTCGACGTACATGGCCCCGATGGACGTCGACCGTGGGACGCCGAGGATTGTGCGGAGGGCTGCGCGTTCAAAGAGATCTATGCGACGCAGGAGGGGTGGGCGCGCAGAAGCGTAGAAGAGTGAGCTGTAATCAAAGAGAGTGCGGATGTATTGTAGGTACAGGAGCTTGAGCGAGGTCCTGGTGGCTCCCCAGCTCTCGCCTGAGATACTGCGTAGGAGGTGGAGTCGACGGTGGGCAGTTTGGAGCAGTGAAGTGATGTGCGGTGCCCATGTTAGCGTTTGGTCGAGGAGGACACCGAGGTAGCGGTAGGTTACCACTTCGTCAAGGTAGTGGGGTCCCAGGCGAAGTATCACCGGGTCGAGGGAGTCCGGGTCTGTGGCGAAGGTCAGGATTTTACATTTGGTAGGCTGGAAGGTGAGGCCCCAGAGGAGGGAGTAGTGGATGATGTCAAGGGCTACTTGGAGGGCTACTTCAATTTCGGATTGTGATGCGTCGCGCATGTATAGGAGGAGGTCATCAGCGAAGGAACTTTCCTGGACTCCATTGGAGCGGGGGATGTGGAGATCTGCAATGAATAGGGTGAAGAGGAGGGGGCTGAGGACACTTCCTTGGGGAACTCCACGGGTGGTGTGGACGTAGGGCGTGGTGACGTTGGCAGTGCGAATGGCTACCGTACGATGGTTGAGGTAGCTGCGAAGCCATAGGAGAAGGCGACCCTGGAGGCCGTAGTTGAGCAGTTTGCAGAGGAGGGCGTCGGGTTGGATGCTGCCGAAGGTGTTTTTGATGTCGAGAAAGACCGCGGTGCAATATTGGTTGGTGGCTACGGCTGTTTGGGCCGCTGTAACTAAGGCCGCTATGTTGTCTGCCGTTTGCCGGTTTTTTCTAAAGCCCGATTGGGTGTCCGGAAGGATGTGCCTGGATTCTGCCCAAGAGGTGAGACGGCGGAGGATGAGGCGTTCGAAAAGTTTGCCAAGGGCGTTGAGTAGAGCAATGGGGCGGTATGACTCTGGAAGGTGGGGAGGTTTGCCAGGTTTGGGGAAGGGAAGAATTATGGCCCGTTTCCATTGGGCCGGCATCAAGCCCTGTTCCCAGAGCGCGTTATAGAGGGTGAGAAGTCGGGTACGAGCAGTGAGGGGGAGGTGGCGTAGAATCTCGTTGGAGAGTGTGTCAGGGCCAGGTGCGGTGGGGGAGAGAGAGGCTATAGCGTAGTCGAGGTCTGAGGGCGTGAACGGAGCGTTGTAGTCTGACGTGGCGGAGAGGGAACCCCAGAGGTGGGGGTCAGGGGGGTTGAGTGGGAGAGGAGGAGTGATGGAGGTGGAGATGATGGTGTCTCGGAGTAGCATGCCCACTTCCAGTGGATGGGTAAGGGTCCGGCCTTGGTGATGTAGAACAACCGGCGTCCGTTTGGGTTCTTGGGATGTGCTGAACCATCGAACACGATGCCAGACTTGCGGAAGGGGAGTGGCGTGGTTAAGCCGGGCGCAGTACTCGTGCCAGCTTTTTTTCTTGAGGCTGCGGAAGAGGAGGCGGGCTGAAGCGCGAGCGGCGCGGTAGCGTTGGTAGTCGGAGAGGCAGCGAGAGCGCGTGGCCCGTTTGAGAAGAGCTCTTTCAAGGCGGATGGCGGTGCGGTAGTGGTAGTTCCACCAGGGCGGTGGAGTGGGGAGCGGGGAGTATGGAGAGCCTGTGGAAGGTATGGCGGCGGCGGCAGCGGCTTGCAGGTCCGTTGTAAGCGCGTCAACAGAGTCCGGGGAAGGGACTGGGGTGGCAGTGATGACTGTGTGGAAGAGGGGCCAGTCGGCGTTTTTGAGATCCCAACGGAAGGTGGTGGCGGGCGGTGGGATTGGAGTGGACGGGAGAGTGATGCAGATGGCTTTATGGTCACTGCCTCCTGCGGCAACGGAGGACCAGGTCAGTGTACCTGCGATATCGGGGGAGGCAAGGGAGAGGTCGGGGACGCTGCCGCCCGTGGGGGAGGGGCGGGTGGGGCTACCGTCGTTTAGAAGAACGAGGGAAGTGTGGTCGCGTATCCAGGTATCGATGCGGCGGCCTTGAGTGGTGGTGACATAGTCGCCGAAGTCCTCATTGCGCGCATTAAAGTCTCCGAGTATCAGGAGGGACGAGGGGAGGAGGGGGAGGAGTGCGTCTAGTGTTGAGGTATTGACTGTGCCATGGGGATCGTAAAGCGAGAGGATAGTGATCCAGTCTTCACAGAGGAAGCAGCGGATAGCCACGAGTTCAAGAGGAGGCAGCGGAGGGAGATGGGTGTGGGGCGTGGCACGCGGTCTCAAGCGGCATGGAACGAAATTACTTCTTGGCGCTGGGTGGCCAGGACAGTGCATTCGCGTAGGTAGTATGGGCAGTTTCGGGAGCGTGCTTCGTGGGGTTCCTTGCAGTTGGGGCAGAGGGGGCGTTGACAGGAGTGGTCTTGGGTGGCGTTCGACCCGCAGCCCTTGCAGCGGGGGGTGCTGCGACAGAATTTGGCGAGGTGGCCGAAGCGATGGCAGTTGGAACCTTGTCGGGGTTTCGGTTGGCAAACAGTGACCGGGTAACTGATGAAGTCCAAGAATACCCGTGCTGGTGGTTCGGCGAGGGTGAAGTCAAGAAAGACGGTGGTGGTGCCTGGTATGCGTCGAGCGGCGGATGCTTACGGGGTTTTGGCTTGAACGTAGGTAAGAATGTCAGCGGCTGGGAGAGACTAGTCCACTCCTCGAATCAAGTCTTGGCTTTTGGGGACCGTGGGGTCTCAAATGGCTTTGATGGTATAGAGGCAGGAGCCGGGGGGGAGGCATGTTTAGAGACTAGGAGGTCGCTTAGGGTGACTGAGCTGGGGACAACGAAAAGGTCTCCACTAGGCAGACATCGAGCTTCTGAAACCTCGCCTTCTGCGAGGGCACGGATGAAAGCCGAAAGCTCAGTAAATGGCATTGAGCGGAAATAATCGGGCTTATCTGGGGCCGGGGAGATGATAATCGGTAGTCCAGGGAACGGATGGGTGGCGTCTGGTCGGTAGTTGTGCGTGGTCCATTGCGGGATGGCCGGATTGGAAGGACGAGGACGTTTGACGTGAGAGGCCGTCAAGGTAGGAGTAACTGTGGTAGGCGGTGTAGTGCTCGAGGAACTCGGTGTAGTTATGGTAGTGCCGGGCCGGTAACCTGACGGCTGGCCGCTGGGAGTAACTGCAGGCAAAGCCTGCATAGGCTTAGCGAAGCGCGGAGACGGTAAACGAAAGCCGAGGGAGCGTAAAAACTAAACGGGTTAAGAGGAAAAACTTGGGCAAGCGTACGGGCGAAAGCTACGAAGCTTGGGCAGAAAACGGAGCGAATTATTTAAGGATGCCAGATTGAAAGCCTTACACGTCCGCCAAAATAAAATTTGAAAAAAGCCCAGTTATAACCCTCAATCAGTTCTAAGGTTGGATGGAACGTGGAGCTTTTTATATTTTTCATATGAAGTCCAAATCTTAAATATAGAACGCTTTCTAACAACTCTAAACCCATTCGGTTTCTTAAGTCGTTTTTTATGATATTCACTTGAGAAAATACCCTTTCGACGTGGGCATTGGAAAGGGGGAGGCAAAGAAGTGTGACAGCACCTTCTTGCAGAGGATTTTCGTTTGAAGAGTCTTTAAACATAAATACTTCCTTACAAAAGGCTGTAGCGCTAATTTTTTCTACCCAAACGAGGCTTGAAATATGCCTCAGTTGAGTTTCTAATTTCCCTTTATTTTTAAAAATGAACTCTGGTAAGCTTTCAACAGCCTTCCGTCAAAATCTTTGTAGGGGCAATTGCATTCAGTTTCCTTAACACATTTTGACTACTTGGCAGTCTAAATTGGCATTGAATGGCCACGGATTTTATAAATTCAAAACACCTTTCTTCAACTAAATTTTTAGCATCAGCCGAGAGTTTTGAGCTTTGCAGCTTTGTTGAAAATTCCACCCCTAAGTCAGTCTTTTGGACTTAGATATAAAGTTTTCATATCTGTTAAATCCAATTTTAGGAGGGTGTTCCTTTCTTTATTGTAGTTGAAGACCATTGGTTTCAAAATCCTTTTTAAACTGGATTCAAAAAAAGTTTCGAAGTCCAAGAAGAGCTTGAGCAAATCTCCGTCGTCCAATTGAAATAACTTGTTCAGTTGTTTTATCCGATTCAATACGGGTCGGAGAAAAATTAAATATAATCTGTTCGTTTCATCTTTGAACATGTCTCTAAGGATTCTTGTAGTATAGCACTTTTTAGTGTCGGGGTGGTCAGCCGCCAAAGAAAAATGCAACTTTAATGCATCATATTGCGTGTAAATTCTTTCGATGCAGTCGGCGACCATAAGCCAACGGGTGTTTGAAATTGACATTAGCTTGAAGGGCTCTTCGTCATCATTTAACACTTTATACAGTTTTTGATATGCTTCCTGCTGTTTTGAACTATGAGCAAACCAATTGTATGTTTCTCTTATAAGAAATTCAATGTGGCTTGGTAGGCTTTCCATGGCCTTACTTGCCACCAAGTCCAGCGAGTGGCAAACACACTTGACTAAAATTAAGCCAGGCTTTTCTTTTCCCAAAAGACTATAAACTGAATGATTGGTTCCGCACATAGTGCTAGCGCCATCCGTTCCAATTCCAATTAGATTTTCAAACTTTAAACCATTGGTTTCAAAGAAATTCTTAATCTCAACAGTGATACCTTTCGCAGTGGCATCTTCAATTTGAATAATTCCAAGGAAAGTCGTCACGAACTTAGACGACGACAAGCTAAAATATTTGACGGAAAGGCACAATAACTTCTTCGTACTTATGTCAGTTGACTCATCGACCAAGATGGAAAATGGACGGTCTTTTAGGTCCTTGAATAGTTCCTTCTTAAAATAAGGTGCCAAAACATTTCTAATAATGGCCCCACATTTTGTCCTGTGCATCCGAAAACCAGTGTCGTCAAATTCAGCGTTATGGATCTCTCCGAGTTCGTTAACTGATGTTATAGAAGTGTTGCAAGCAGCGAATAAAGCTATTTTTAGTTCTCTCCTTTTTCTGACATTTTGAATTTTATCGGCTTTGTTTACTGCAAGAACTTTTATTACAGGAACTCCAAACGCTTTGGACAACGTAGGGACGTCTACAGGCTTCAGCTTTTTCTTGTGTTTTTTCCGTTTTGGTACGATTAAATCGTTGTAATGCGCCCTAATATGGCAGAAGCATAATTTACATCAGCGTTGCCAGATCAAAAGTCTAAAATTATAGTACCTGGTTCCAAAAATTATCGATTTTTCTAGAAAATTATAGTACGCTATATTTTTGGCGCGAATTTTGAATTCAAATGCAAATATATATGACGTCGCCCACGAAAATGTTATTTTGTTATGAACAAACTCTTGAGCAGCCTATACTTCACTGGCAGTGGCACGCGGGGAACCTAGCGGCAGTTAAAACACAACTTATATCCCTATTGCCAAGGCAACTCGGAGCTCTCGTTCTAGCCTATCACACGCTTTGCCTCTATGGAAATACAAAAGCAATAGACTGTGGATCCCTAAGAGGGGAGTAATACTAAGAGTGGGCCATGTGACGAAGCACAAAGTTGACTAAAATTAAAGTTTTCGATACAAAATTTACTATTTAAAAATTATCGCACAATTATCGGAAAAATGCACAAATTATCGCAAAAAGCGTACTATATAGTACGCCGTTGAAATTATAGTACGCCCAGAATTTTTTCTTGAAATTATCGAAATGTACTATAATTATAGTACGTCTGGCAACGCTGATTTACATCGAACAAGTTCGTCACTTTCTTTTCCTTTCGCGAAATCTTGTAATTTTGGGTCGTTCGCCCAAGCGGGATTGTATTTTTTTGAATATTTGGACCACTTTCCCATTATAAATTACTGTTTAATTGGTTCTGAAACTGAAATAATCACGACAGATTTTTTTGATAGAATCCGATTATCCGAGTGTTCGTTCGACTAAGAAGGTAGACTAGCACGGTTCTAATTTATGATTATGTTATGTGAAACTTGAAGTTCAGTGAAATGGTAATTTATTTATCTTTTGGGTAAAATCCCAAATTCCCAAGATTCTTGAAATATAATAACCCATTATACTCTTTATCGCCCGCGGCGCTTCCCCAGAAGTTCTAATCCTCTCTTTCCTTCTGCGGAGGACCTCCACTTGTCAATCATTTTGATTCAAGTTCTAATAATCAACGGGTTATCTGGCGTAACAAATGATAAGTCTTGCTAAACGTGTTGGTAAAAATTCAACTATAAAGCCGAAAAATTGTTACTTTGAATTTCAAAAATTAAACCAAACAGCTTGAAAAATATAGTGTTGACTGAATAATAAGAACAGGTGTGAATTCCAGAAATGGTTGTATAGTGACGATTATGGGGAAAGTTGACAAAGTTCCCTTTCAAGTCGAAACTAATTTCATCCACTAGTATAACCTCAGCCTAGTAGACGTTGCTAGAGATCTTTTCATTGAAAACGCGTGAAAGCATCAACTGGAAAGGTAATAAGGTGATAAGGTGGAGAGAGCGCTATCATCGGACAATGGACACCCACCGAGAGAATTATCACTCCTCAAAATGATTCGGAGAAGAGATAATAGAATTCGTGCACAAGATTCCAAGAAAATATATTATTATATATGTTATTTGATCCCCGCATCTCCGTGCCCCCTTTTCCTCAAGGCTCAAATCACAACGTCAACACCCCACTGTGTTTTGTAGGTCCCCACAATACAAGGGGGGAGATACCTTGTCGTTTGTCCAGTTGTCCTATGACTATAACCGATAGTCGGCTTACCGACAGCTGATGAAATTTTTTTTCAAATTCTAATGGCGGTATTCTCAGTACATGAAGCCCAAGAAAAAACTCGAAAAGCCCAATTTCCCGCCAACAGCCAACCCTTTTATTTGCAGCCAATATTTTAGAAAAAAAAGCCCAATTGGCTCCTTTCCAGCCCAATATGGCATCTGGAGCGAAACTGATGCGACTGTATGCAGCAAGAGCTAGCTCAGAAAAAAAAAAGACGAAAGCACTTTTTGCATTGACCAATGAGAGAGAGGAAATGTTGAAAATAGTTCTTTAAGATCACGTGGGGCGTCCGTCATAGTCGCGCGTCACAGTCTCACAGATGCGATAGTAAACAAGTAAAATGGCGCCTGCGCGTCGCCCGAGACTGAAGGTTTTACGATTACCGGATATAAACAATTATATTTTTGTAATCCTACATAAATAATCGAATTTTAGTCGCAAATTGCATTTTAACCTTTCTCAGTTTCACATTATAAGTTTTAAATTCAATTTAATACCACGTATTTGTTAGTCCAAAGTCTTTAAGCTCGAATTGGTCTAAGCCTTGGTTAGTTCAGTTGGAGGAAACTTGTATATTAAACTATAGCTCTTTACTCCGACGCCGCCCATTAGGCCCGGCCCGGCGCTACGTTCAACAATATTTTTGGGGCGGCCGCCGGTATGGAAAAATCTCGGCGAGGCGCGGCCGCCGGTATGGAAAAAACTCGGCGAGCCGCTGCCGGGTTTTTTTTTTTCACGGCGTCTGAGTCTATATCGCTCGCAACTTGATCCATTAACGGTTACTTAAATAAACCGAACTCAATTTTAAAATGCGGCTCACCTTCTGTCTTTGCCAAAACAACAATATACAGTGTGATCTTTATTTAAAACCTTCAGTAACAAAACAAATTCAGCGTGACAACTGTGATTTTATGTTTAACGCATCGACTCAAACAAATGCGGTAATTATTAAAAATATAATTGACACTAAAGATTCATCTACGGATTTTATTTTTGCAAAAATAATTTACTTAATTAAATTTATCGAAAATATTATGCCTATGCCTAGTTTTGATTTGACATCCTCCATAATCTCCATAAAACAAGTTTTAGAGGAACTGGTTTTTTTGTCGCAGTGCCACTCTTTCTCTATGTACCAAGTGAAGCGGCCGTCCAAATCACGTGGGCTTCAAAACCGCGTTACATTAATATTCGCCTCCGCGCCTAGGGGGGGGGGGGAGAGCAATGTAAATTTGATGGAGCGGGAAAATTCAAAGCAATACACTTCTTGATATAATTATTATTAACTTCTGGTAATTTTAAAAAAACTACTAAATTTTTACTTAAAAAAAAAGGTTTTTTATTCGTATTAAATACTTACTCAAAGGGAGAATGCAACCTAACAAAAATTGGTTTTTATCGATTCCTTATTGTTTAAAAAGGCCTCATCCACTAGTGAAAAAATTTACAAACAAATATTAAACTAGAAATAAATTTAAAACTTACCATTAAAATCTAAAATTTTTCCCTCAATATTTAAAACCAACGTGAAACTATTATCGTAAATTAATGATCGAATCCATATGTACATACTTCCATATGTACATAACCCTAAAAGATTAAAGTAGTCCACGCCAATTCCTCGTGAATAAGAGTAATATTAACACATTGTGTATTCATCGGCCTTTAATTAATTATTGTCTTTATCATTTTATACTTATATTAATTGTCTTTATCATTTATACTTATATTAATTGTCTTAATCATTTATACTTATATTAATTATTATCATTTTATTCTTATTGTATTCATAATTGTGTACTTTAGTTTAATTATTGCATTTATCATTTTATACTTGTTTAATTATTGTACTTATCATTTTGTACTTAGGTTTAATTATTGTACTTATCATTTTGTACTTAGGTTTAATTATTGTACTTCTCATTTTGTACATACTTATAAAGATAAATATATTAACTGAAATTTATACATTAGCTCAGGCTATATTTTGAAAACTTCACAGCGCCTGTGATTTTCCGCCCTTACTCCCTCCCTTCATCCTGGAATCCTCTCCTTCCCTATAAAAGCAAAAAAATCCTTGGTAACTTTATCCTTTGAGATTGTTACCAAGCAACACGAAGAGCCAGCACGATCGAATCGAAGAGCCAACAGCCACCGAAGAGTCAACAGCCACCGAAGAGCCAACAGCCACCGAAGAGCCAGCAGCAAAGCACGAAGAGCCAGTAGCCCAGCACGAGAAGAGTGCTCACGTTTTTTCACTTACTTGTGAAATGTAAGTATAGTTTTGATCTTAAATGTTTAGAATGGGAGAGATTGTCCAATAAGTATATTCTTATAAAATTTTCGATTGAGCCAAGATAGAATAATTTTAGTTCCAAAAGGTTGCGTATAATTATAAGAGATTATTATTATTATTATTATTATTATTATTATTATTATTATTATTATTATTATTATTATTATTATTATTATTATTATTATTATTATTATTATTATTTAGATTTATTTATCTACATATATATATATATATATATATATATATATATATATATATATATATATATATATATATATATATATATATATATATATATATATATTAGGGAATTCCAAATTCAAATAGGAATTTTAAAGGTAACAGCCACAATTGGGATGTGCAACGAAACTTCGTTCCTTGTGTGGAAATCTGTAAAAGGAGCGGATTTGTGGCACTTACCAGCAAATGGGAAACACCTAGGTGTTTCCCAATTCTAGGTGTTTCCCAATTCATCGTAAGAATACCGGGGAAAGAGGCCATATTGGCCGATTTCTTCGTGACGGAAGCAACGGGCCCTACCAAAATAAGTAATTACTAAAAACTAATTATCCTTTTAATAAACAGGTTGAGAACTGACATTTGGAACGTGTAGGTAAAGCTAACACAGTTTTATTCACACGCTTTCTTCGTGCGATTTCTCAATCCTCTATCGTGCATGACTAACATCACAGTGTATAATATAATATAATATAATATTTATTTATTTTAATCATTTGACCAGCTTCAAATATGTTTGAGATGTTAATGGGAGCTCCAGACGCCGCGAGGAATAGGCGTAAGATGGCTGCGGCCAGCAGTGGAGATGTAGCTGCAAAAAGGGGAAGGGGCGCTCAATGGGGCGCCGCCAATCAAGGGGCCACCGCTCAATGGGCCACTGCCGCCGCCAATCCATTGGCTAATGCTCAATGGGCCACCGATGCTGCCAATCCAGGGGCTAATGCTCAATGGGCCACCGATGCTGCCAATCCAGGGGCCACCGCTCAATGGGCCACCGATGCCGCCAATCCAGGGGCCACCCCTCAATGGGCCACCGCCGCTACCAATCCTGGGGGCACCGCTCAATGGGCCACCGCCGCCACCAATCCAGGGGCCGCCAATCCAATGGGCACCGCTCAATGGGCCACCGCCAATCCAGGGGCCACCGCTCAATGGGCCACCGCCGCCGCCAATCCAGGGGCCACCGCTCAATGGGCCACCGCTCAATGGGTCATGGCCGCCGCCAATCCAGGGGCCATCAGGTTTGATTGTTAAAGGGGTGCTCCGTAAACTAGTACACTACACCCCCGCCAATCCGTGCGGCTACATCATTTGTCACTAAAGTGCCGCACGCGAACCCGTGCCCGGAACGGGAAACAAGGCCAAAGAGCGGGAACCGAAGAACCCCAGACCAGTGCTCCCGCACACACGTGATGAGGCTAAGGCAGCAGAAGGAAAGTTATATGGCCTGGCGACCAGAACCCACACAGCAGTGCCATACGGCCCCAGTAATGTAACTGTGACCCAGCAAGACCGACTCAAAGGCAGAGGGGCTGCCAGGGCCCAGTTCGGTCCCTGCGAGTCGGCCGGGTGTGGGCGAGACGGCCGTGTTCCAATTCGCGGAACTAGGACGGATCCTAGAACTCGGGCCCCCAAACCACGACAAGGATGGGACACTACCCCCACCCTGCGCACGGACAGGTGGGGGGGGAGGGGGCAATCCAGGGTCCAACGCTCAATGGGCCCCCGCCGCCGCCAATCCAGGGGCCACCGTCGCCGCCAATCCAGGGGCCACCGCTCAATGGGCCCCCGCCGCCGCTAATCCAGGGGCCTCCGCTCAATGGGCCCCCGCCGCCGCCGCCGCTAATCCAGGGGCCTCCGCTCAATGGGCCCCCGCCGCCGCCGCCGCTAATCCAGGGGCCACCGCTCAATGGGCCATTGCCACCACCAATCCAGGGGCCACCACCACTCAATGGGCCGCCAATCCAGTGGGCACCACCGCCGCCAGTCTTGGGAACACCGCCGCCGCCAGTCTTGGAAACACAGCCGCCAATCCAGTGGGCACCACCGCCGCCAATCCAGTGGCACTGGGCACCACCGCCGCCAATCCAGTGGCACTGGGCACCACCGCCGCCAATCCAGTGGCACTGGGCACCACCGCCGCCAATCCAGTGGCACTGGGCACCACCGCCGCCAATCCAGTGGCACTGGGCACCACCGCCGCCAATCCAGTGGCACTGGGCACCACCGCCGCCAATCCAGTGGCACTGGGCACCACCGCCGCCAATCCAGTGGCACTGGGCACCACCGCCGCCAATCCAGTGGCACTGGGCACCACCGCCGCCAATCCAGTGGCACTGGGCACCACCGCCGCCAATCCAGTGGCACTGGGCACCACCGCCGCCAGTCTTGGGGCCGCCGCCGCCACTCAACGGGCCGCCGAGTATCAACGGGCTGCTGCCGCCGCCATCGCTCAAGGGGCCACCGAAGCCGCCATCATTCAAGGGGCCGCCGAAGCCGCCATCATTCAAGGGGCCGCCGAAGCCGCCATCATTCAAGGGGCCACCGCAGGTAAAAATCATACCTTCTTTTTTTAAAGGGAGAATGAAGCCGAATAATTAAAAATCAAAAATATTTAGTTAGAAATTAGGCTTAACAGGATCCATAAGGAATTAACCCCTTTAATTGATTTACTTGGTTTTCATTGCAGGCGACGATCTACAAAGATAAATTTTATAAATATAAATTTAATAAAAACTATTGAAATGAATTTTTGGTATCTCTTGGTTTTTTTATTCATGCTAGATAGACCTATCTAATAGCTCAGGTGCTAGTAAAATAGGCCTAATAAAAATATAATTATAAACAAAAGTTATATAGTCCAAATATATAAACCAAAATAATGCCTAATATAATTGAATTTTTTTTACATGGAAAGAAGAAATACACCCTGGAGTTAGGATTTTGGGAATTTTACCCAGAATTTGCCACAAAAATCAGTATGAAAAACCTGGGTGATCAATTTTTGGGGCTCTTCGAGAAAAACGAGAGATTACCGAGACAAGATTTTTACATATGCGATGATAAATCTTTTTTTAGGTATTCCTATGGGAAAACATGCCATAAGTCATTGCCCGTATGGCCTAAAATCTTTGAGCAGTTAAGGGAGGCAGTTCAAAACCATTGCAAGTGTAAGTTTAACGCGGCTGTTGTAAATTTATACAGAGATGGTAAAGACAGCGTAGGGTGGCAGCCGATGATGAAAAAGGGGTTCATTCAGTAATCGCTTCCTTGTCATTTGGAGCAACTAGAAAGTTTGAGATGAAGCCAAATGAATCAGCCGATGTTGTAAGGTCAGTTGACCTAACACACGGCTCCTTGCTTTTGATGAAAGGGGCCTGCCAGATTTCCTGGCAGCATCGCGTACCGAGAACCGCAAACCCCTTTCATGCTAAAGAAAGGATAAATATTACCACAGGTAAATCATGCTTCAAGTTTACAACCGGGCATATAACGAATGAACTGAAGGTCTGAGAGTTGTGTCGTCACAACTTTCGCGCGGGGAGAGAGGAAAAATCTCAAAATTGTAAAACGGCCGAGAAACAAGTCGAAATTGCCCTCTCTAGCGGTTAAGATAGGAACTAACAGGATATCGTCATGAAACGGTGAGACTCCTCTTTTGTTTCGAAACAGCATTTCAATGTGCCGCTGAAATATTGCTGAGGCCGAAGCGATGCCAAATGGTAGTCTTGTGTACCGATATAGACCAAGCGTGGTGTTAATAACTGTTACGTCTCTTGAATCTTCATTTAGCACCAACTGATTATATGCATGATAATGTGGTAAAAAATATATCGGGGAAACAAAAAGAACCCTGGGAGAACGTTTTAAAGAACACCAAAACTGTATAAAAAAGGTGATATAAATAATGGTTTGGCGAAACACATGTTGGAGGGTTTAGGTCATAATGTTGACCTCAATAGCATAAAAATCTTATATAATGAAAATGGGTATTATAAGCGGAAGTTCATAGAGGGTTTATTTATTAAAAAACAGGGGGAGTTAAATTTAGACGAAGGATGTGAAGAATCTGGATTATGGGGGGGGGGGGGGGTATTAAATGATAAGCATTTCAATCGGTTTAAAAAAATAGGCTGACTCACGTGACAACTAAAAATTTACCTCTGTATAGATTTTAAGTTCATATTGTTAGATTGATAAAGGCTCTCGAGCCGAAAGCTCTCTGTTTTTATTGCGGGCCATTTACACCCAATAAAATAGTATTCCTTCCATGTGGTTTCTCTTTATTAAAATTATCATAGTACAATAATACCATGGAAAAAAATAAGTTTAATGTTTATGATTATAGGCATCTTTCAGATCCAATATAGAAAAATATTTGCAGCCAGCCAGTGTTGCAAATATATCCTCTGTTTTAGGGAGAGGATATTTCTCTATATCTAAAGCTGGGTTTATAGTCGTCTTAAAATCTCCACAAATCATCTTCATGTGCCGTTTTGTTAATGTTTGCTATGATATTTCTCTTGGAAGATGAGCTAATTCTAGGTTTTATTCGAACCTTGTAAATAGGATATTAATTTATGGCAATTTGGAGTTCCTCGTCAGAGGAACTATCACTAATATCGATGTGATTAACATCTGGTATGTAGCCATAAGCGCAGTTCCCATAAGAGCAGTTTCTCAAAAGCGCAGTTTTGTCAACAGAGCAGTTCTCATTTGCGCACTTCCAAAAGGGTGTTTTCGTATAAAAGCATTTATAATAGCGGGTTCTGTTTTTGGACGTCGAATGCTGAATATTTACAAAAATATTTTATTTAAGGTTAAATAGGATATAGTACAGTCTCTTTAGCTCAAATTTCTCGTGTACCTAGAATTAATTGAGAATTTTTCTCATCGGTTTCTTATGTATTTTGGGGCGTTCTTTCACGTGGTGAAGTCTCCCCAACTCTTCTTCGTGTGCTTTCGACGCCGTCTTGGAAAATGGCCGACCAAAACTACATAATTGGCAATAGCGTCTGTTATAGTGTTCGTAGAGCGTCCGGAGCAGTTTTAAACGATTTCTTAGCTAAAACTGCATCGAAAAACATTATTACTGAAAAACCAACAAGTAGTACCGAGCAAATGCCGTTCGTTTGAAAAAGACACCTTTCCGAAATATACATGAAAAAGTATAAATATGCGTGTCTTTTGAATCAAGTTATATAAAGACAATGAGAAAATTAACGTTCGCATGGACTATGAAAAAGAGGTTATCCATAAATAAGGCTTTACGGAAAATGACTAAGGCATATTTTTCCGGAACATTTTCCATATTTTTCCGCTACCGAAATTTCAGTTTAGTCCTGTTTTTCCAAATTATTTTGTATTTTGTGGACTCCAACACGCTAGTGTATTTATTTCTTTTAGGGTCGGGCACTTTAAAAGCGAGTGGATTGAAGGCCTTGTGAATTCCGAAGAACGACATTCGCTTGGTTCACTCTTCTCATTTGAAGGGACGTCTTTGTGTAAATAGTATATGTTTTTTTTTAATATTAAATTTATTGACCATGGTTAAATATAAATTAAATTAACTTAGTTTTTTTAAAAAGACTGATACTTCCCCGTATATCGATTTTAAAAGGTTTTATCCGATTTGCCCTCTTTTTATCGATTTTAAAAGAAATTATCTGATTTGGCCTATTTTTATCGATTTTAAAAGGAATTATCCGATTTGGCCTATTTTTATCGATTTAAAAAGGTTTTATCCGATTTGGCCTATTTTTATCGATTTTAAAAGGAATTATCCGATTTGGCCTATTTTTATCGATTTTAAAAGGTTTTATCCGTTTTGGTTTATTTTTATCGATTTTAAAAGGTTTTATCTGATTTGGCCTATTTTTATCGATTTGAAAAGGAATTATCCGTTTTGGACTATTTTTATCGATTTTAAAAGGTTTTATCTGATTTGGCCAATTTTTATCGATTTTAAAAGGTTTTATCCGATTTGGCCTATTTTTATCGATTTTAAAAGGTTTTATCCAGATTTGGACTATTTTTATCGATTTTAAAAGGTTTTATCTGATTTGGCCTATTTTTATCGATTTGAAAAGGAATTATCCGATTTGGCCTATTTTTATAGATTTTAAAAGGTTTTATCTGATTTGGCCTATTTTTATCGATTTTAAAAGGAATTATCCGATTTGGCCTATTTTTATCGATTTTAAAAGGTTTTATCCGATTTGGCCTATTTTTATCGATTTTAAAAGGTTTTATCCGATTTGGCCTATTTTTACCGATTTTAAAAGATTTTATCCGATTTGGCCTATTTTTATCGATTTAAAAAGGATTTATCCGATTTCACCTATTTTTTTCGATTTTAAAAGGTTTTATCCGATTTGGCCTATTTTTATCGATTTTAAAAGGTTTTATCCGATTTGGACTATTTTTATCGATTTTAAAAGGTTTTATCTGATTTGGCCTATTTTTATCGATTTGAAAAGGAATTATCCGATTTGGCCTATTTTTATAGATTTTAAAAGGTTTTATCTGATTTGGCCTATTTTTATCGATTTTAAAAGGAATTATCCGATTTGGCCTATTTTTATCTATTTTTATCGATTTTAAAAGGTTTTACCCGATTTGGCCTATTTTTATCGATTTTAAAAGGTTTTATCCGATTTGTCGTATTTTTATCGATTTTAAAAGAAATTATCCGATTTGGCCTATTTTTATCGATTTTAAAAGGTTTTGTCCGATTTGGACTATTTTTATCGATTTTAAAAGGTTTTATCTGATTTGGCCTATTTTTATCGATTTTTAAAAGGTTTTATCCGATTTGGCCTATTTTTATCGATTTTAAAAGGTTTTATCCGATTTGGCCTATTTTTACCGATTTTAAAAGATTTTATCCGATTTGGCCTATTTTTTTCGATTTTAAAAGGTTTTATCCGATTTGGCCTATTTTTATCGATTTTAAAAGGTTTTATCCGATTTGGCCTATTTTTATCGATTTGAAAAGGAATTATCCGATTTGGACTTTTTTTATCGATTTTAAAAGGTTTTATCTGATTTGGCCTATTTTTATCGATTTGAAAAGGAATTATCCGATTTGGCCTATTTTTATAGATTTTAAAAGGTTTTATCGTATTTGGCCTATTTTTATCGATTTTAAAAGGAATTATCGTATTTGGCCTATTTTTATCGATTTTAAAAGGAATTATCCGATTTGGCCTATTTTTATCGATTTTAAAAGAAATTATCTGATTTGGCCTATTTTTATCGATTTTAAAAGGAATTATCCGATTTGGCCTATTTTTATCGATTTTAAAAGGTATTATCCGATTTGGCCTATTTTTATCGATTTTAAAAGGTTTTATCTGATTTGGCCTATTTTTATCGATTTGAAAAGGAATTATCCAATTTGGACTATTTTTATCGATTTTAAAAGGTTTTATCTGATTTGGCCTATTTTTATCGATTTTAAAAGGAATTATCCGATTTGGCCTATTTTTATCGATTTTAAAAGGTTTTATCCGATTTGGCCTATTTTTATCGATTTTAAAAGGTTTTATCCGATTTGTCGTATTTTTATCGATTTTAAAAGAAATTGGGGGCAATTCTCTAACTTTTCAGGATTTTATCGTAAACGATAAGTGATAACTTTACCGGGCGGGACCTTATCGATCGTTCGCTAAATCCTTATTCTCTAACTCTCGCGCTCGATTTACGATAAGGATTAGTACGATAACTCCAAAAACGGTAAAAACCGTACTTTCGATAAAAAAAAAACTTTTTTCGTTAGGCTTAGCTCTAAAATGAAAACATTTTACAAAGTTTTATTTCATTTTCATTCGGATTTATAGGATCCTTGGAATTCATTTAAATAAGAAAAAAATTAAAGAAACAGAAAAGAAAGCTTATTTTATTTAAAGCCATTTTAAACTATTTAATTATTGAACTAGCTATGAAACTTTGATTTAAAACGAGGCTAAAGATGAAGGATTTTCAAGTATGAATGTGTAACCACTAAACTCTTATTTAGCCTAATCCACACCGACAATATTGAAGTATTTAATATAAAAATTGATTTAGTTTTAACTTGAAATAAGGATGTATTTACAGACTAGAAATGCGACGGAGAGAGTGCTTAGAAAGGAACAGTAGAAATAGTTGTAATGCCATATGTAAGAGGATGAAAAAGCAAGCGATAATATGGATTTCATTCAAATTGTTTTTATTCAAACTGATTCGCATTAATGTTACACAAAGTACATTTTATTCTCTGTTACAAGAATTATTAAACCGGCTTAGGTACAGATTTTACAATTAACACGGAGAAAAAAATTTAAATGAGGAAATATTTTTCAAAAACAAGTTTACGGATAAATTCAACATACCTAGCTAGAAGTTATAATTGCCCTTGCAAAATTATTAATGTTTGCGTGTGACACGGGTATTTTGTGACAAAACATGGCAATTCTTGATAAATGTCCAACTTCTTCAAAATCGGTTGCGGTATGAGTAATATTTTCGAAATTTAGCTTTCCAAAAGTCATGAAAAATATTTTAGATCTATACACCGAGACTTCCGTAGTTTTATCCCATTTATTTATACGGTATTCTTGGCTTTTTAAATTTTAAGCGTAGAAACAGTTTGGTTGCGGGATCTCTTTCACATTCCTAGCAAATTTACTGTCAGTGGTACTAGTAGAATTTCCTACGGTATCTGGTATCCAACTTTTAAATCGTGATAAAATTCAGCAGAAAATCAACGTACGCAACTCTGAAAAATGATTAGCGTGTTACTTAGCTACGTAGAAATCAAAAAGGTTCAACGAAAAAAGGTTGAGCGACGTACTGAGTTTTGAAATCACAAATAGAAATAATGAAATAATACTTTAAGAAAATGAAACTCAGGAAATCGTTCTACCATTTACATATGAATAGAGAGAATATGAAATATCAAATTGGTACAGTTTAACTGATGCAAACCTTACCTTAATAGTATCGAGGTCTTTCGAGGATCAGACTTCCTAGGACTATATGCTCTGGCTTGACGAACAGATTATTAAATTAGATACTCGGGAGAGTTTAAAACCTTTATCATGATCTCGTAAAACATTCTCTCCGCGAAATATTCGTCGATTTTATTTATTTCGAGCCTTCGGGTTCGGCGCAAATTCGTTCGTTCGCTTGGCTGCCATTTTAGCGGAAGCCTGACGAAGGTCGCCACCTAGCGTTTTTTATTTGAAATAAGATTGAAGTCGCGAAATTCAAACGCGCATTTTTACTAGTATTTGTTTGTTGAAGCCTATCAATTCTAAAAATGATCTAAAAACGCTGAATTATAGAAATTATGGATGTTTTTTCTTCGTTCGATAAGAGTTACCGACAGCAAATACCCTGTTGTTAAGTTATCGGGTGGTTATCGTATCTCGCTCTCGATAATTTCACATTTGGAAGTTAGAGAATACCATTTTTTGATAACTTATCACATTTACGATAAAACCGGAGTTATCGTATGCGCGTGCACGATAAAAAAGTTAGAGAATTGCCCCCATTATCCGATTTGGCCTATTTTTATCGATTTTAAAAGGTTTTATCCGATTT